>JAWPHD010006307.1:0-146883 GCA_037043455.1 Cyrtodaria siliqua | reverse complement strand
ATCCGGAAATGCGTCTTCAGGTGGACACCAGCGGACAAACACCTGTCCAATTTGCCAAGCTCGGTAATCAGGCAGAGGTGTTGAAGTATTTCAGAATTAACTTTTGCGATTCTGAGAGCGACGGGGTTTCAAACATCCAGACGTTTCGCAGTCGTAGAAGTGAATGCATATGTTGCAATGACGTGCTAAGAATCAGCAGATGGCGCGAATGTTGTGCCGTTGAAAACGTGCGGCCTTGTATGCGGAATGTCTGGAGTCGAGTTGTCTCAATCGTCTGCTTTTTTCGAAGAGATTGACAAATATCATACCAGTGCGAGACGTGAACATATAAACTATGTACACTCAAGAGATATGAAAACGTAACACGGGAATTTCCGCTATATATTGTATGTACAATATGCTGCTTTTTAATCGAATGGTACATGGCTACGTAAGAACTTTCCTTTTGGAAAAAAATACTAAAACAACAAATAATACAGCAAATAGTATTCCTTCAAAGTTTCATTATTGACAGAGTACGCGTTTGGATCAAGCATGTGAGCAAACTTAGGATGCAACATTTTGCAAACTATTTACGTTAAATACAGTACTGAACTGGCTCAGCTTTTCAAAGAGCAACTTCAACATTTATGAAGTTCTTGTTACAGGGTGTAGTGTGATTAAAACGTCTACAACATCACAGTTGTGTCCTTGCTCTAATTAACTGCAACATTTTTTTTTACAAAACATCTTGGGATTTCTTTTGAATATTATGTGCAATTAAGTGTGCAGTATATACAATATATAGCGGAAATTCCCGTGTTGCGTTTTCATACCTTTCAAGGGTTGTTACTCAAGATGGAGCGGTGGAACGAAATATCTAAATCTACCCAACTCCGCCAAAATCTACCCAACGCCAACTAAAACTAATAAAATCTACCCAATTCGACTAAATTCTACCCAAATCCAGAGATCATGCGTCTCTGACAAATCTACCTAAATCCACATCCACAAACAATCACCAAATCCTTGCCAAATCTACCAAAATCCTTACCCGAACATTGAATAGGGTATAGGAAGATAGCAAGTGTAGTATGACATTCTTTTATTTATATTGATATATGCGCTTTGTGATCTGGTTTTGCTAAAAAACGCACAGCATATCATTACTTTTTGGTTTGGAATTACATGTTGAAGTGGAATTCTTAATAGTATAATTATAAACAGATCCAGAATATGTTTCACAATGTTACGTGGCATACTTTCACAGTACCATGCCCGAGTAAGTATTGTGGTAAGGTACTGTGGGAGTGCGTCTGAAAAATCCGGAGCGTCAGCCATCGGGAATCACCCGGGACCTCTGTGACGAGATGCAGGAATGCTAACCAATCGACCGCCGCAACTTCTTATCCTATCTATATCTGCAATTAATCTGGATGTGATAAGTTTAGTCACTCCATTGACTAGTTGCCATGTTATAGCCTACAATGTAGTGTTCCGGGTGTGTGAGTACTTGTATGTTGCTTGGTGCAGTTGCGCACATTAACCTTGTCTTGGTCGATTTCTCATACAAGATGTTCCGGTCGCGTAAGTTTCTAAATGTTGTTTGACGCAATTGCACAAATTAATCTAGTTTTGATCGATTTACTGTACGAGAATGAGAGCACAGTCAACAATGACGGTATAAAATTGTTATTGATTTTATCTTACGTTATTTCAAAACGAATGTTTGATAATGTTTCCTTTTTCAAAAGCAAACAGAAAACATTTCAAATAAAATGTGTAAAAAATAAATTATGAGTTAATTCTTTTGTAAAGGTATTTTATGAGGTCGTTGTCACATAGTTAGTTGTATACAACGTCGGTAAATACTTGCTATGACTGAGCACCTCTGATATAGGTGTATATAGTGTAACAATATAATTATTTATTTTCATCTGTTTGAACTACTTACATACAGCTCAGGAGGAAAAAAAGTGTTTCATCCGACATCATTTTATAATGATTTACGACTTCTTACAAAATGGGTGAAAAACACAAATCAAGTTATACAGGTAACCTCGAGCAGGCTTGAACTTATCACTTGAAATATACTTGAAATGAGGATTAAAATGTAAACAGAAATCTCATATACGCATGTAACTTGATGTAAGTGATGCATATCACTGGTACTTGCTATGTTCAACGAAAACATCACGCTTAGATTTTAAGAATTGAATTCTGAGATTTAACCTGTTTTTCCAGTTTTAATGGTGCAAGTACACCTGACAATTATGATGGTGATTCGCTTCTGTTTCGGAATGAGGTCCGTTGCTGATCTTTAAAAGCACATGCCCACGTCTTGAGGATACATTTTTCTTGCATACCGGACAAGGATATCCGTCATTTTACCGGGGCTAGATATTTCCATCTCACCCTAGGGTCGAGATAAATTCACGCGCGCCAACATCCGGTATGCAGGAAAACATGCAAAACGTCAATAGCTGGCGGCGTCAACGCACAACATTTCTCTGATATGCAAGAAAAAGAATCTATCATGTGTATTCGGTTCAGATAGGGAATTCCAACCCTCGGTATAAGAGTTTTAATCGGAACCTCGGCAGAGCCTCGGTTCCGATAAAAACACGTATACCTCGGGTTGGAATTCCCTATCTTCACCGGATACCCATGCAAGATTCTTATAATCCCCTTTATTCTCTAAATTACACACCTACAATTAATGAATACTGAATTACCAGATGAAGACTTAAATATATGTTTAGTACAGTTGACACGACGCTTCGTTTTCAACTGAAAACGATTTATTCATCATATGATTTAAAACATATTCGTTTATGTATACGAGCACACATGTATCATTTATGTATACGAGAACGCATGTTTCATGTATACGATAACACATGTATCATTTATGTATACAATAATGCATTTATCATTTATGTATACGAGCACACATGCATCCATTCTGTTAACGAGCACACATGTATCAAACCTACACAGGAGTACACATGTATCAGTGATGCGTAAGGCACACGTGTATCATTTCTGTGTACAAAACACTTGTACGATGACATATAAAAATATGGACGAAAAAACACATATTTCAAATATATATGCACGATATAACACATACATCAATTCCGTGTAGGATAAAATATATGTCATTTCTCTTTACCATAACATTACTATCATGTATGTATGGTGGCTGATTTCTGCCACGTCGTATTTTCGTTAAGACGACATGCGCGTTTCGGTCATTGCGTCTATTTCATGGTGACTACTAGCAGTCGGGACGATTTTGAACTGTCGGTGAATCGGGCCAAATCGACATGGAGTGTGCATACCGTATGTTCAATAAATATAAACGAAGGGTTACTAGTTCTTTTAAATCGTTTATATAAAGGCAGAATGGTCATCATAATTATATTGATCACTAGCCTTGTGTTAGGCATTACACATGCAATTATGTTATGGCGAATAAAAGTAATGAATTGAATTGATTCTCAACTCATTTTCACACCTTATATAATGAATATTGAAGTGATAATTATATGATTCATCTTAATCAGTTCTTTTTGAAAGTGTCAAGATTTAATTTCAATATGTATATAGACAGAGGATCTTAAATTAGTCCATATTAAATAGTTGTTTATGACCGTAACCTGGCTGCATAATCTTGTATAATGATGCCAAACACATATGTAAAGTTACAGTCCATTATGTAGAGCAGTTTCGGAGATATAAGATTACATACACACTTCTAGTGGGGCAGAATGGTGACATTTCTTGGTAAATTGTGCATTTTGTGACAAAAGCACCAAACTTGACACAAAGCTAGACAATACTCTCCTAAACATTTTTGGCTATGGAATCACGACAGAAAAATGGCCGCCATTTTCAAAATTGCCTCCAAATATTCTATAAAGAATTAATGAAGTCCATAATTAATTTGTTTCATCAAAAGTTGTTATTGTAAATATACTAAATTCAGGACATTGATAGACAATAAAATATGCAATATAATTTGGGTATTTTTTTCCTCAAAATGGTCACCATTTTCAAAATGGCTGCCCAAAAATTACTATTTTTTATTTTTAGAATGTAATCAAAATGTTGATGTGTTTAACAAAGTTAGTGTCTTGATATATTTATATGTATGTCTATACTTCAATAAATAGTTGTACGATACACCCCTATGCTTTAGGAGTGTTACACATTTATGCATACCATGCGAACTCTAGTTTGTTTTAGTTGTCTTTAGCCTTAAGCATTTCTGAAATGTTTTTAAGTCTCATTTTTTATTAACGGCTTTTAGTATATAATAACTCGTAAGTATACTTCCAGTAACTTGGTAAAACACTATTCAAGGGACACATAAATCTTAAATTATTTATCAAGCATCCACATTATAACCTAGATTATTAATCCAAGATCAACTGCTTGCGTATACTTAAATTCAATTCAGAATGTTTTTAATTGTTCGTGGTTATTCTATTACAGGTTTTAATCTATTATTGGTGCAATTATTCCCAAATGAGCAATATGTAAAACTAATTTGCTTTGACCTATTTACAAAATTATTAATAAATGATTTTAAAACGTGCATATATGTAGTAGCAATACTAACGGGACGTCGCTGGTTATGAACAAAATTCAAGTTTGTCGAGTCTTCCAAACGCTCGGAGAAAAAATATCGCAAAGATTAGTTAAACAATATTTCTCATCTCCGATATATCGGAATTAAATTTAATTAAGATCTTAAATTACATTTGGTGATTTAATAAAGTATGAAAGGAGACATTTGGAAATGACGACCTCCCGCATGCGAGGCCGACCCTCTACAACTAGACCACGCCTTGTTGTATAACAAGTAGGGATGGTATTAATGTATTTAATCGTGATATTGACGTGACTATGGTCAACATATTTATAACGCTCATCCCCATACACTCAACAGTGACGATAACCAATCCGCCCCGTCCCTATAAACTCAACAATGACGATAACCAGTCCGCCCCATGCCCATACACTCAACAATGACAATAACCTGTCCGCCTCGCTCGTCCCCATACACTCAAAAATGACGATAACCAGTCCGCCTCCGTCCTCATACACTCAATCAAGACGATAACCAATACGCCCCGTTCCCATTCACTCAACAATGATGGTAACCAGTCCGCCCACGTCACCATACGCTCAACAATGACGATAACCAGTTCGCCCTATCCACATACACTTAACAATGACGATAACCAGTCCAACACCATCCCCGTACACTCAAAAATGACAATAACCAGTCCGCTCCGTTCCCGTACAGTCGATAATGATAATAACCAGTCCTCCCCCGTCCCCATACACTCTACAATGACAATAACCTGTCCGTCTCGCTAGTGCCCATACACTCAACAATGACGATAGCCAGTCCGCCCCATCCTCATACACTCAACAATGACAATAACCTGTCCGCCTCGCTCGTCCCCATACACTAAAAAATGACGATAACCAGTCCGCCTCCGTCCCCATACACTCAACAATGACGATAACCAATCCGCCCCGTTCCCCTTCACTCAACAATGATGATAATCAGTCCGCCCACGTCACCATACACTCAACGATGACGATAACCAGTCCGCCCCATCCACTTAACAATGACGATAAACAGTCCAACACCATCCCCGTACACCCAAAAATGACAATAACCAGTCCGCTCCGTTCCCGTACAGTCGATAATGCTAATATAAGTCCTCCCCCGTCCCCATACACTCAACAATGACAATGACAATAACATGTCCGCCTCGCTAGTGCCCATACACTCAACAATGACGATAGCCAGTCCGCCCCATCCTCATACACTCAACAATGACAATAACCTGTCCGCCTCGCTAGTGCCCATACACTCAACAATGACGATAGCCAGTCCGCCCCATCCTCATACACTCAACAATGACAATAACATGTACGCCTCTCTCGTCCCCATACACTCACCAATGACGATAACCAGTCCGTCTCCGTCCCCATACACTCAACAATGACGATAACCAGCCCGCCCCATTCACACACACTCAACAATGATGATAACCAGTCCACTCCGTCACCAAACACTCAACCATGACGATAACCAGACCTCCCCCGTCCCCATACACACGGCAATGACGATAAACAGTCCGCCTCATCCCCATACACTTAACAATGACGATAACCAGTCCGACCACATCCCCGTACACACAACAATGACAAAAACAATCCGACCCGTCCCCATACACACGATAATGACAATAACCATTCCATGTCGTCCCCATACACTCAACAATGAGAATAACCAGTCCAACCCATCCCCATACACTCAACAATGACAATAATCAGTCCTCCCCCGTCCACATACACTCAACAATGACGACAACCGGTCCGCCCATTTCCACATACACTCAACTATGACGATAACCGGTCCGACCCCATCCCCGTACACTCAACAATGGCGATAACCAGTCCGCACTGTTGCACATACACTCAACAATGACGATAACCAGTCCGCCCCGTTCCACATACACTCAGCAATGACGATAACCAGTCCACACACTCAGCAATAACGACGACCAATCCGACCCATCCCCATAAACTCAACAATGCATACAGATTCAACAACTTATTAAACATTAGTATGTTTTCAGCATATGTTTTCATCAGCGATTTCGTACATGTCAATTTGTATTCTATTCGAAATGTGGAACATACAAACGAATGTAATATAACATATCATATATGTTTATGTGCCTTTTATTTATTTTTTCAGTAAACATCTCTTTAACTTTCTTTTAGACTGAACGCACACAGCATGAATAAATCTGAATGACCGGACTTAACTGAATAAGTAAATGTGTTTCATGTATGCAAATATCAGTTCAGAGATTTAAAATTTAAATGGTACTATGTTAATGAAATAAAAGTTAACATTGGTCTTTATACGCCTATACTTATAGGTTATTACATTTTTATTGGGATATATGCACGAGTTCTTCCGCGTATTAATATTGCTCCTAAAGTCGCGCAGAAGAACTCGTGCATATTATATCCCAATATAAATTGAATAACCTTTTTATTGCATGCATTTTTAAATTAGAACTGTAAAATAGGTTGTAACATTTAATTTTCACCAAAGCATTTATTTAAAACAAGCAAATTGTCGTTGCATTGTGGGGATTTTCACAATGAAATCAACATTGTTTACATCACGTGAAATACTTTCTTTGACATGAACAGAAAATTGCACCAATCACGAACGAGTATACATTACACACCCGTCAATATGAGTGAATATTAGTGAATATTGACGTTTCCTGTTACATTGAATGCATATGCGTATGCAATAATTCTTAATATTGAGTAAGAGTACTGCCCACGAATCCTATGTATCCTTTCCCTCCCTCTGGGGCGGCTCGAAATAACCTTAACAATATGCCGTTGAGCATTTAAACACCGCTTTAATTCAGTGTTTTAGAATGAGCCCTACTACATCTTGTTGACTGCAGGGTGCCTTTGGAGTGCGTTAGTCTGTGCGTGCGTTCGTCAACTTGTTGACTGCAGGGTGCCTTTGGAGTGCGTTAGTCTGTGCGTGCGTTCGTCAACTTGTTGAGTCTTACTCATACTGAAGTTTATGGGAACACATTACACCGTATCAAACATTAAATTACGAGATGATGACAACAAAATGGCAAGAAAACTATTGGTATTGCCATTGCAATATTTTAATAAAATTAGCCCAGTAAAGTTAACAGCTAAATACAAATATATAATACAATAATAAATAAAACAAAAAAACACGTCATGTTTAAACAGCGGACCTAATTGTTGAAAGACGTTCTTTGACACGGATTATAGTCAGTTGTTTTTTTATCTCGTCATTCTTCGAAATATTGACATTTTGTTAGCCGGAAGGCAACTGGACAGAAAATAGGGCACTGTTGCTATATAAATAAAATAGCCGTTCGCCACACGTGCTGATGTATGACTTGCGTTACATGTTTGTGATTTACAATACAGGTTTTATCACTACTTTCATGTAAATCAAATTCAGATTGAGAAATCGGTTAAATGACATTGCAAAACTTAGATAATAACTTTGATTTTGATTGCAAGTTCCCTTTGAAGGGAATTTATGGCATGCTATGCTAATGTGACGTCCTTCGAGATACATCCGAGATATGCTTCAAAGAAGTGATCGAGATGTTGCGAAGGAGTTTATGATCAGGAGAGGAGCAACTCTGTCGGGAGGAGATTACGTGAACTTTATCTTCACTTCTATTTGTTTAACCGTTTTACTTTCAACTAACCGTTACTCTAAATATATCCCTAACCATTACCCTAGCTCTGACCCGTGCCAAAAGAACTGACTGTAATCCGTCCCGAAAACGTTTTCTCCTATATTTATCGGTCTCCCAATAACGTCTATATTTAATTTAACGATCCCCGGATAGAGACTGCAATGACCTCCTCGTCATCGAAGTCTTTTCTAGATGACCGTGTTCATACAGAGGTTTAAAGTACCTAAACTGTACACGTTTATTTGCTTTCTCATCTGAGTGTCGTACTGAACGTCTGTATTTTTTACTCAATTCCTTCACGTTCTGAATGTGTTTTCTAAAATGATCTATGCCAAGAGAACCGGAATCTAAGAAATCCTTCGTTCTTGACGTTATATTATCTGTTGGGATAGCATTAGCTGATTTGTCGGGAACATGTTTCGATTTCGTTCCTCTCGCATTTTTATTATCCTCTAGAATTCTTTCACTATTTTCACTTTTTGCGTTCTTAACACACATCTGTTTCCTTATAATAAAATATTCCCGTTCAAGTTGATCGTGCCTTTTCCCGTTTATATCTAGCTGTGAACTGTCCTTTGCTAATGACCTATCGTCCAAATCAAACCAAATACCACTCTCGTTTACAGTTTTACCCATTACCAGGTCTGATTTCAACGCACGATCTCTTACTCCTGACACATCCATGTGAAGGAGGGATGTCGAATGTCTTTTTAACCACGATGGCACGTAGCGCCCAGTCGAAGCCTCGTGCAAACTGACGCTGCCAGCTCGGTTGCGGTGTCTAGGTCTGCTCTGAGAACAGGATTGTCGTAGTTTTATGTTATTATCAATATGATCGGCACCTACAGTTTCTATCGCTAGAGCGTCATGGCGTTGATGTAACACATTATCCTCACCACTATGATTCACTGAAAATCTTCGAGCACCAAATTGTTCTACATCACCACGCCGTTGGTGAAATGCGTTCCTTTCACCATCACGATTCACTGAATTTCTTCGAGTACTAGAGGGTTCAAGTTTGGATAAAACACGGCGTTGATGTAATGAATCGTCACTATCGCGAGTCACAGAAATTCTTCTGGTTCCAAACTGGCCGTGATCATCTATGTGTTCATGTGAAGCATTCGCATCAGCACCACGTATCACAGACACTCTTTTGAATCCATATTGATCGAGATCACTAAAACGTTCATGTAAAGCGTTTACATCATTCCCACGACTCACAGAAACTCTCCTTGCATTATCTACCTGCGATTCCGATATTGCACTTTCGTCAAATTTAATATCACGTCTTTTAAAGCGTCTTGTCTGATCATCGATTTCCCGGCTACTGAGTTCTCCTTCCGTTAACATTTCATTAAATATAGAAAGCCCGATAGTTTATGTTCCCAGTGACACTTCAGTTTGAATATCAATGTTGTTTATTTAACGTTTGCAATGCAAGCTGTCCTGATCAGTTTATCAATACACTTAACGTTTATTTGGCAAATGTTGAAAGCATATTTGATGAAAGTGAAACAGATCGATAACGGCATAGAGACGAGTGTTCGGCGGTATTGCTTGCCAATCTTGAATTGTCGCAGCTGAACTTAGGTAATATATTCACGGAGATCATGTCACTAATAGAAAAATGGATTAAAAGAAACTTAAATTAGTTTCTATTTATTACAGTTTTTATATCCCTTCCATTAGTTTTTATATCCGTTCCATAGCGTATAATGGTTATGTTAGGTCAAATAAACTAAACTATGTGTTTAGTGTATCAAATAAAATAAACTATGTTTTTAGTGTAACCCAAATTGGGTAGGCACATTGTCTTTTTTTATTTTTTTATTCTTAACGCTTTTGTATTTCATCTAAATTTTAATCTAGAAAGTGTTACATAGAACGTGTTTTCTGGGCTACTTTTCATCAATATATCTTAGAATCAGATTCAACCCTGAGACTGCTTGGTAGAAGAGCGTTTATTTATCCTCGCCGTAATGCACGGAATTTTAGCGAGCAGACCTCGGTTTTAGGTCTCATCAGAAGGACTGGTCAGGTGTGAAATTATTTTTCAAATATTTCGTGAATTAATCAAAATTCTGGTTGGAATAGAACGTACGATCCCTGGAGTAATAAACCGATGCACCCATGGTAGAATACTCAAATACTGAACCATGCACCCATGGTAGAATACTCAAATACTGAACCATGCACCCATGGTAGAATACTCAAATACTGAACCGATGCACCCATGGTAGAATACTCAAATACTGAACCGATGCACCCATGGTAGAATACTCAAATACTGAACCGATGCACCCATGGTAGAATACTAAAATACAGAACCAAAACAAAGTCTGGAAAAAGCCGACTCAGATTGTTGATGAATACATTTACAACAGAGTTCATTTGTATTGTGTCCGAGTCCAAATCTAAGTTACGATTATAAGATTCAAACATATTGACGAATATTACTACTGACTGATATATAAATGTATAACATTCAACACCAACATGTTTTCATTTTATTTACCGTTATATTTTATTTACCTTTATATTTTATTTACCTTTATATACCTTTATATTTTATTTACCTTTATATTTTATTTACCAACGTTTCGGCGCAGTGCCTTTATCAAAGTATCAAAGTGAAATAAACAAATGAACTCTGTTGCAATATATACATTTTTTTACTGGTTGATATATATGAGCCTTGAAATATTAAATATCAACTTGAAATTGATTAGTGTTTTTGTTTGAACGCCTTTTTTACGTAATTTTTAGCAAATTTTCGTCCATTATATTACGGTCGATTTTTTAAAAAAAAAAATGTGAAAGAGGCAGACCACCCCATTTTGCCTGGATATAATGAGTACTGTATAACTTCATCCATCCGTAAGAATCAACACTTCTCACCTGACAAGTCGAGCCGAGCTCCCAGTGGGATCCGAACCCGCAGCGGTGAGTGGCGATAAGGGTTTAGAAGCAACGTCTTTACTATCCCGGCCATGGAGGAATAAGGGTTGAAATCAGAGGATCGGGTAAAACGTAGGGTCGGTCGGACTACACTTAATATATTTAAATGTATTTGTCGGGCTATAGCTAACATATTTAATTGTATTTGACCTTATCTACGGAGTGTATTACATTTATTAATATGCTTGCAATTAACAGGTGATTTACAGAGGGCGATAGGACAAACTTTCTTTTGTAATATACACGGAATGGGAAAAGTCGATATTAAATTTTAATCATATAACATGCTATAAGGAGCTTAGTCTGGTATATGGATTCTAACTCCATTATAAAACGTGCACGAGGTGCTATATCTATTGTATAAGTAGAAAACTTAAGAGACGGCCAAATGGTTAACTCGTATAAATACTTAAAAGTACACACGCGCGGCCATCTATTTTTTTTTTAAACTGTGGTGTTATGCTAGTTTTTCTTCATAATTTGAATATTTGACCATAAATATTTAATAATTTCTAAATTATTGTTCGGACGATTCTTTTTGCCAAAGATTTTCAGAAAAAAACATGAGCAAAGTTATATATCATTACAACTGGAATCTTTAATGGTAAAAATAACTTAGTGTAACAATGGAATGAGAAATAAACATTGTACAGCCAAAATGCTTTTTTGGTGGGGCATTTCTCGTTTAAATTCTTGTTGGAATTAGGAAATTTAAAATAACTTTTATATTAAGTTAACCTTAATATTATTATAAGTTTTCAGAGTGTCTTAATTTACATTTAACGAACATATTAAAACCATTTTGGATAACAATTATAAACAATTGAATTGAATTGAATGTTGTTTTAACGGCTCATCAACGCAGTACAGGTTATTTAGAGCCGCCCCAGAGAGAGGGGAAGGATACATAGGAATCCGGGAACCTGCCCTACTCTTATTATCGAATAGGTTCCTATGGTTCTTTAACGTGCTCGGTTGATAGACCGATACACGGGACCGACCGGTTTACGTCCCCATCCGACGGACGAGGCTAAGGAAAAGTGTCTTGCCCAAGAACACACCGACGGAACTCATTGGCACCACGGAGGATTGAACCCGGGGCCTCCGGTTACAAATCCGCCGCGCTACCGACTGCGGCCGCGCTACCGACTGCGCCACGCCATCCCCTGACAAAAGAAATGCTTTAAATGTTTGATGTATGTATAGCAGAGCTTTGTATTGAAAATGCCCTTTAAAAAACAACGTTCGCACGTGATTTAGTAGGGTACTTTTATTTACCATTAGATACATCTGTTTCGCTGATATACATCTTATTCCATAGGTAATAGTTGAATTTTATCTTAAAAGCCCAAAAAACGTTCGGCTGAAACAAGCGCCCTAAAATTTAGGTCAGAACAACTTATTCTGGTATATTTCTAATAGAGGATTGTAAAACCGAGTGAAATAGTGAAGAATTTTTTTATTTCTTTCTTCTGATATTTAAATAGTATACTAGTCTACCAGCTACAACATAAAACTGTCATGGAATACATTCATCAAGGCACTGAATTATCAATTCTCGATAAACACCCATAAATTTCTTTGTGTCCCTTTAAAGATAACACATGACTTTAACGATAACCAGTGAATAAACAGTCCAAAGAAATGGTTACCGGATCTACATTATGGACAGAAATATATTTGCTTATTCCAATAAAGAAGTCGTTTATGCAAACGCGTCTAGGGCTGGGTCAAATAATCCACTCTAATCAAAGAAAAAGTCAAGCATTTGTTGACCGGGTAAATATGTGCCATAAACAATATTTGTCCATGCTATAGAAGACTAAGGCACTACTTGTGATAAGGATTATATTTTACTTCGTGCCAAATAAATATTTAAGTTTATGACATCAATTTGGCATGACTTGATTACATTCCGTGTGAATGTTTAACCACGAATAGAAATGAATGGGGTTTAATGCAGTTTTATATGGTGTCGAGTTTGAACAAATATGAAAAACGAAATAACATTTTACATACAATTGTATTTAGTTTATAGTGAATGCTAAATTAATGGAAAAACCTAGTTTGCACAGTAAGCATGACATCACTTAACTAGGGGAGAAACCTAAACTTCACAAACGTTTTTTTCCGGGTATTATATAAAGATTAAAGGGACACAGGGCGATCTTGATTCTTAAAAAACACGCGGTGCTACGTTTATTTGTCTCACTTTTTAATAATTGCTATACTAGTTATTTTGTATATAATTAACAGCAGAACAAAACAGAAAATAACAGATATTCTTTATTGACTTATACAAACGTATCTAGTCAAACATATGCAAATATATACAAATACAAAAAAAACATGACATGACAGGTGGACACTGTTAAACGTAACAATTGCAGATATTCCTGTGACAACTAGCAAAAACATATATGACTGATCAACTTCTTCACGGATACCAGTTTTAGGTAATACCAAACAAATATGAATAAATTGATACCTAAATCTATATTCTAAACTCTGTATCACCATAGCATAGCGCATTTAATATTTGGAAGAACGTGTGGTCAAACGTACGAATACCCCTTTAAATAATTATAATTTCTTTTACCCCGATATTTAATCATTTACAAACCGCTTAGAAGAACAACTGTCAATGAATAAATATAAAGAGGATCTTACATGAGTACTCATTCATTTTTGAATTTATTAAACTAGTTGGCAAAATGATATAATGCGAGGCTCTTGCAAGCACGCACACACGCATACGCACTTCAACTCTGGACAAATCCTTCAACATTGCTATGTGCCCCTTTAAGACGATATTTATACTTGTTTGCTCTGTTGTACATTTACTTGCCAACACGTTTTATGAGTGTGATTTTCACACAAGCAATACATCTACTACTTAGATGAACGATGTATCAAAATGAAAGGTGTTATTTATGGTCTGGTTAGGCATTCAATATGTACTTGTAAATGAGTCGAGGATCAACCAACTTTTTTGAAAAGAAATTTAATTTCCTATCCACACAATCCCCGATATCACCATAATTCATTTATGGGACAAAGTTCAATAAAGAATACATCAATACATATCCCATAACTTACGGTGTGGGAGTGGAATAACACCATTCGAATTTTCGATATACCACTAGTTTATATATAAGTATGCAAATGAGCCTAGTATGCGCTGTCAAAAAAAATCGACCATGACTATGATCCAGTTCCCACGGTTTATGTCGGTTTCGCGTGTTAAAGCGACAGGCAAAATGCAATAAAAGTCGATATATGGGTTATGTGATAAATAAAATCTAACATTCGTTCTCATTCATTATTGAATTGATTAAACTCGTTAGCAAAAATTATATAATGCTCGGCAAGAATGAGTACTCATGTAAGATCATTTATATACTTTTCCGTTAAAGATGAACGAAATTAATTACAAAAATAAGGGATATTAGTGGGGTGTTTTACACCAGTTCATTTTCCATAGACGTACATTATAGCTCTAAGCTCTGTACTGAGTTCCCTAATATAAGAAGATATATGTTTGCTTACATGTTTTCAAAGATCTGTCTTAGTTTTATCATAAAATAAACATACATAAACCATACATTGAGTAAGTTTTGAAAGAGCTGTTTGGGTCGGATGGTGCAGAAACATGAGGAAAATTTAAAATATACTTCTTTTTTTTGATTTTGCAACAAATTATGAATAAATTGCACACATGTATGATTTAACCTTTATAAGTACTCTTCAAAAGTTGAGTTTTAGTTTTTTAGCAAACCAATCAAAATTAAGAGATTCTGTGTAATAGCTCCGAATTTACCCTGAAACTTTTTCTCTTCCCGCTGATTGGTTGGTAATTGGTGTAGTCTGATCTAAATATATTTTTTTCTTTCTTTTTCCTATCTATCTTTCGCTAAATTCGTAATGAGAGGCTGTGTGAGAACCTGTGGTTACCGTGGTGATTAAGTAAGACGGTGTATACTTAAGGGGGGAAAACACTCAAGTTCTTTAGGGTCAGTAAATATGTAGTTTTGTTTGTTCAAATAATCTATTGTTTCAGTATTTACCAGTGCTTGAAAACCGCCACCGATACCTCCATCACATTTTCTATTGAAAATTAATACTGCACTGAAATTAAATTACAGTTTGTTTTATTATGATTAAATACACGTAACGATAACACAGTGTTGGTATTCTTTTTGTTTGTAAATGTTACTGGTATAATTTCGATCTGCGTGTATTATATAGAGTGTAGCTTACATGAGTGACTGTGTATTATTGATTTTAATAAACAAGTTGGATAAAATGATAGGATACGAGGCTCTTGCCGAGTATCCTATCTTTGTATCCAACGAGTTTATTAAAGTCAATAACACACAGTCACGAATGTAAAATTCTGTTTATCACATAACCCTCCTACGACGTGATAGTTTCACTTTAATGTTGTCAGTTTTCCTTATATGTAAGGCAATTTTAACGTATACAAACACAGTGATTCGGTCCTCATTTGCATCTATAATACACTAGTGTATTACGAGAAATAATCATGGCTTTACTGCAATCCCAGACGCCATGTTATGTGATAAAAGTATATATACTCACCAAAAGAAAAGTACCCCCTTTTGTTGCTAGTATTTCCATAGGCCAGTTTTTGAGGGCGTAGGACAGCTTGAACAGAGCTTTAATTAAAAAAATGTTTGATATTTTTAAGCTTACTTCACTGAGTACTAAATATACCTTTAAACAGCTTCAAATTTTGCCAAGCAATTCTCTTTTATGGATGCTATGGAATCCTTAAAGGGAGGTAATTTGATGAGTTTTGATCATCAAAAGCTGCTACTTACACAATCGGTGTTATGTTTGTCTTTGATTTCTTTTCGAAAGCAACGTATAGAGAATATTGTCTTGGACAAAATGGAGTAATGTTTGAAGACTGTATGTGTTTTTACAAAAAAAAAACATTGTTTAAGGAAAAGGGTGATACCTCCCTTGTGTAATGAACTTTTCAAAAATATATTTTTTTGGACTATTGGTGGTGGCCGATCTAATTATTCTATATACATCATATATTATTTCCTTTTTTACTGTCTATATAACAAGGGAAAGACTTTTTATTTTTGCTCAGTATACAAACGTTTAAATAAAACGACAACTTGCTTCAACAACGAAATGAAAAACTAAAAGAAAACTAAATGCTAAATGAGTGGGTGGTAGGGGGTGGTAGTGGAGGAGGTGGGGGAGGAAGAGGTGGAGATAATGTGTATAGGTAACTATAAATCTCTGGTAGACATAGAAAATGGTATTATTCAATTTTTGTATCAGATGATGAGGTCCTCATAATACAGCCTATGCATGAAGCCAACATATTAAAACATAAAATCAGGTATTTCATTAGTTTTATTTTGGTTTAAAAACAAATTATCAACAAAATGTTGCAGCTAACTTGCTAATTTGTGGGTTTTTTTCTTCATAAAAATAAAGTTAAAAGTATTATATACTGCTAGTTGAGAATAACAATGTAATTTAAAGAAAATCTTTACTCGGGCCTCGATTTATATTCCTGAGCTAATCGGTAATGTAGCATGTTAGCAGTAAATAAGCAAACTTTCCATGATTTTTCAATAACCATTTAGCGTTGAGAAATAGGTTCTTAATTAAGTACTACAAAAAATAAATAAAAATAATATGTGTTCACGCATCATCACGTTCTACCGTGATTAACAAAATCACAACACGTTCAAAAATGAACGGCGTTAGACAGACAGACAGACAGACAGACAGACAGATAGATAGATATATTTCGGCAGATAGATAGATTTATTTCGGCAAATATACAGATGAACATACATGGTTATAAAAAACAACACAATGCATAAAATAAAAATAAAATGCTTGCATGCGATATAAACCATGCTTTGCACATCCAAGCCAAGGATAACACAAAAAGGGGAAAATGATTTTCCCTTATTTCCATTGTGGTCCTTGATAATGATGGCGTGACTCTTAAACAATCAAAATAAATATTTAGAATTCTGTTGCATAGACATCTTGGTTGAAATTGAGAAATGGGCGTAAACCGTAATTAATGAAACATTGTAGGATTTATTTATAAAGTGCCGTGTCAGCGGGGTTGTATTGTGGGAGATTAAAACCTGGTGGTTCTGACGCGAAATTGATGCAAGTAATATTTCGTTCGTACAATTCGTACACCCATTCCGATATACAGAGTATTTATTAACTGTTTATTTTCAAAGTACACACAAGCCATGTAATTAGTTACTCAGTGTTTGAGCTCCTTTAAAAGCAAAGTATAAATATTTACTGAACTCTTTCAGTGCATGTTTGGATTGTGTAGGCATGGAATTAATATAAGTTTAGTTGAATTAGGTTTTACAGCGAGCCAACCATTACGTGGTCCGAGTATTAACTTTCATACCCCATCCAACCCCTTCTCCAAGAAGCGAAAATGGGGTTGGCTGCGGTATGAAATAAAACCTTAATTTCGGCTTAAAAAGTTTGCATATGGTAAAATTAAAACATTTAATAGGTAATTTTAAACAGGTTATCGCATGTTTTCAGTAACAAATGTTTTTTCAGCATGTTTTATTGTGGAAATATCCGTTATAAAATCCTGCTAATATAAGCTATCCCATCGCTTAATGGAATTAACGCGGGACCATGTAATGCACACAAACGTAGTACAGCGCCAACAAGAATGAACGTTCCAGGCCCATACTCCATTTACATCGAGATAAAAGTAAGCAGCACGGGCACGACCATTGTTTTCGGACACCACTCATTAATGAACACGCCTAACGAACATGACATAATTCGGGGTGGGGTTGGGGTTACCCCTCTGCCTGGATAAGCAGTGATCTTATATCTTCTTAAATCAGAGTAAAACGTATCAGTTTTTGTGTAAAAGCCCACTATCTAATCTGACTGTAACATTGTTATTTTTTTTTAGATAGGATGACGAGTTGTCTGCATACCGTCCGTCATTGTCCGTCATTGTCCGTCGTCCGTACGTTAACAGTTGCCTCCGTAAGACACCAGGTCCTTCAGCCATCCAGATCGGACTAGTAACACTAGAGTTATAACCCTTGATTTAGTTAAATAGGCTACATTTGACCTCGTTCAGATGATAGGGCCTACATTTTTCATTCGACCTTTACCAATCTTGCCTGTTTGTTTATATTATTGAAAACTCGGGAGAAGTTCGAAAATCAGCTAGATCGGATTAGTAACACCAAAGTAATGGTCCTTGATTTAGTTAAATATGCCATATTGCGTCTTTTTAAGACGATATGACCCCTATGACCCCTATTATTCATCTGATCTTTACCAAACTTGTCCTGAATGTTGATTTCAATAAAAGCTCGGACAGTTCGAAAACCAGCCAAATCGGATTATTTACACACACTAGAGTTATGGCCCTTGGTTAGACAAATATATTTTGCCCTCGTTAAGACGACTCATTTAACTCACTGATGCTGAAACATCGTTTATTGTACATCACGGTTTATACAGCTGGATATATCGCTAGCGAAAAACATGAATATAAAGTAAAATGCATGTTAGTATGTTATCTAAGAATGAGTAATTATAATGAAAGATGCATATGCAAATAAACACAAACGCAGACATGCACGCACGCACGCACGCACACACACACACACACACACACACACACACATATATTCCCTACTATGATTCGCTCTGAAGAATAAAATGCATTCTCTGTCTCCTTAAAGTTGCATTCTCTGTCTTCTTAAAGTTGCAATCTCGCCAACGACAAATGTACACCGTTTCTGAACCTAGTGACGACAATTTATATATATATATATATATATATATATATAATTTACATATTTTGAGAATCCAAACTCTATAGACACAATATTAACGGCTTTAACCATCCAGACCAAACCCCAAAACTGGAGGTCGAATTAACAGTTACCAACTTATAATTGATTTTACGCATATTCAACCACGGATATTTTAAGAAGCCGTAACTAAACCTGTAATTTTAATCAGCACATTTACATTATCGTATAAGCTGGACAGAGTTTTGATAAACTATTTTGTAGTGTAGTTTTGTCGTTATTTGGCGTGTTAGTTAGAGACATATATCAGTTTCACGTCATTGACGAATAAACATAGTGTTTAGCCGAATACATAGGACTATTCAAAAAAAGACAAAAAAACACACAAAATTTCAGTCAAAATGTGTTAGTCTAAGAATATGATTTTAACGAACACAAGATAACTTGTTTCAAAAAAAGGTATGAATTAGGCCAAGAGTTACTTCCCATAAATCGAACACTGATCGATGATTTGTATGTGTGCATTTTAATAGTGAGTGCATGACGAATTCAGCAAAGCATTGTCTTGAAAGTTCAATCTGAAACTTAATTTATAGAATATCTCACGTACTTAAAAGTTCAATTTAAAACTTAATTTATAGAATATCTCACATCCTTGAAAGTTCAATCTAAGCTTAATTTATAATATACCTCACAACCTTGAAAGCTCAATTCTACTTTTTTTAATTTACAATATACCTCAAGTCCTTGGAAGTTCAATCTAAACTTAATTTATGATATATCTCACGTACTTGAAAGTTCAATCTGAAGTTTAATTTATAGAATATCTCACGTTTATGATTTAAACGAACACAAGATAACTTGTTTACAAAAAAGGTATGAAATAGGCCAGAGTTACTTCCCATAAATCGAACACTTATCGATGATTTGTTAAGGTCAGTCTTACATGTGAATTTTAATAGTGATTGCATGGGGAATTCAGTAAAGCATTGTCTTGAAAGTTCAATTTAAAACTTAATTTGTAGAATATCTCGCGTCTTTAAAAGTTCAGTCTGAAACTGAATTTACAGAATATCTCACATCCGTGAAAGTTCAATCTAAGCTTACTTTATGACATACCTCACGTCCTTGAAAGTTCAATCTAAACTTAATTTATGACATATCTCACGTCCTTGAAAGCTCAATCTAAGCTTAATTGATAATATACCTCACGTCCTTGAAAGCTCAATCTAAGCTTAATTGATAATATACCTCACGTCCTTGAAACTTCAATCTAAGCTTAATTGATAATATACCTCACGTCCTTGAAAGTTCAATCTAAGCTTAATTTATAATATACCTCACGTTCTTGAAAGTTCAATCTAAACTTAATTTATGACATATCTCACGTCCTTGAAAGCTGAATCTAAGCTTAATTGATAATATACCTCACGTCCTTGAAATTTCAATCTAAGCTTAATTTATAATATACCTCACGTCCTTGAAAGCTCAATCTAAGCTTAATTGATAATATACCTCACGTCCTTGAAAGTTCAATCTAAGCTTAATTGATAATATACCTCACGTCCTTGAAAGTTCAATCTAAGCTTAATTTATATCATATATCACATCTTTGAAAGTTAAGTCTGAAACCTAATTTAAAAGCGTATCTCCTATACCATCGGTATCTCTCATTTTATACTAGACAGATATATAAATATGACACAATAGTAAATATCAATAATACGTTTCACATGTGAATGGTTTAATGCTGTTTTACAGTCAACTTGATCCAGTTCGAGTCTGATCAATTCTACGTCGATCAATGCTCCCACCACCTGTGTGCATTTATATTACACGCCGGAAGTAATAAACACCGACACTACTTTTAAAATGTAAACAGGCCAATATAATACATCTACAGCAATAAAGGGCTTGAAGTTCGACAGGGTATTCCACGTTTTTTAGAAATATAAGCAGATCCGTTAGGCGCAATCACCGATTTTCACGCATACAGATAAGCAGAGTTACAACACAATCATTACGACTAAATGTAAATTAAATTATTTGATGTATATTTTGTTAAAAACAATTAACAAACGTTCACTGTCGAAATATCACTGGGAAGGCGAACACTTGGTTACTGTCCCGCACTTTTTGGAATTCGTTCCGGTAAAAGGTATACGTAAGGAATGTCATAGTGGGTGTTCCGCTCGTGCATCTCACGCGATACCTTTGTTAATTCGTCTGCAAACCATTCCAAAATTTCACGTGCTGCTGTTTCTGTAAAATAACCATCAGAAGTGTCCCCGAGGAAAACCTGCAAAGACAATATTTATAAAATTATTCATCAACACCTTGCTATCTTTTCCGATATAATCATTGAAATATAACTTGTAAAACCGATAATATTTGAACCAGATAACATTAAAGAACTACAATAGCCACCACTAGCTCTGTTTAACCATCAGCAAACATTGAACATGTGACACAGGAGTTTCCTAGGCTTTACAGTTTAGCATTTTGTTATTTCCTGTATCAGTCCAAACATAATACGGTGAGTATGCTGTATTTAGATAAACATATAACACACATACAATAAGCAATCAAAATAAGGATAAAACACATAGACACCATGCATATCAAATGTATACCCTCACACGACATAAGTATAACACACATACAACACACGTATAATCTACATACAGGACACATATAACACATATACAAGCAGGTATAACACACATACACCACATGTATAACCCACATAAATCACACGTATGTCACAATTATAACACACGTACAGAAGACGTATGTCACACATACTAGAACGTATAACACACATACTAGCCACGTATAACACATATACAAACAGGTATAACACACATACACACATACACCACACGTATAACCCACATAAAACACACGTATACCACAATTATAACACACGTACAGAAGACGTATGTCACACGTATAACACACATACAGTAGACGTATACCACACATACAAGACACGTATAACACATATACAAGACACGTATAACACATATACAAGCAGGTATAACACACATACAGTAGACTGCAATAACGAATTACACTAACAAATCAGCCAAATTATTAAATATCTCAATGAAAAATATTCACCTCATCCGACAAACGTTCGCTGAGAAATGACGAGAATGCTATTGCGGTGGCTTGATCCGACTTGTTTGGAAGTGTCGCAATCAGCAGTTGCAGATCAGACACCCCTTTCTGTGTTGGTGGCGGTTTGCGCATCACGCTTGGATAGTTTGGACCAAAAGTGAAGTAATCCGTCTGACTGTAGTTCATGGCGCTATGAAAACAACTTGAATGGAATATGAACATGGTTAGGAACTCGACCATTTCCGACTGTGTTTTTAATTCTTCCGGAACACCGTTTGAAGTATTTGGCGGGCTACGAAGACCGTGATCGTGAATGTCTTTGACAAACGCCTGCAGTTCATGATCATCTGTGACGTCAGTGTCTGTTTTGTAGTATAACGACATCATCTTTGTGACGAACGCTGATATCGTTTCCCAGAGCAACATTGCGTAGTCTCTGTACAGGTAACCTGGAAGCTTTTCTTTGTCATCTACGCCTCTTGATGAAAAGTCTTTCGGAGCAATAAGTTCATTTATATGGAAATCCCGAAATCTTCTAACCATGAACTCTTCCTCGTGACCAGGAACGCATAAAAGTACTTGGAATATTGACTGTTCTCCATAAAGTAGCAGGTCTCGTCCCTTTTGAGCGGATGCGATGGTGTATCGGGTGTGCTGTATCAGGAGTTTGTATACAGGGTGATTGGCCGGAAGTTGCCTATGCAGAGCAACTGAAAGCGCCTCCATGATCAGATGGACCCTTGTCAAGTGATTGTATATTGTCTGATAATGCGAATCGGAAGACTTTACCCAGGTTTTTACCAGGAGCCAGTCGATTTCGGAATCATATGGCGTCCAAATCGGGTTGTCGAAACTGGGCGTTTGCTCGAGTTGGATTGCTATCGGTACCAGCTGACCAGTTTTACGCACATAGAACATAACTAGAGGGTTGGCTAGAAAGCGCGGGTTGTCTCCGCCCCTTCTTGGGATGTTCTCGAAGTGGTGATAGTTGATATAATATACATGCCCAGCCTGAAATGTAATTTAGAAACATAATTATAGGTTATTAGATCTTTATTGGGATAAATACACGAGTTATTTCGCGTATTAATAATTACAAATTTAAATTTTTATTGCATACGCATTTTTAATTAAAAAAAATATCAGTTTATTTTCATCAAAAACATTGATTTGAAACACACATATGTTCGTAACATCGTGGGTAAATCAACATACTACGAGTTGTTTTTATCCCGTGACATACTTTCTGTGACATAATATATGAATGTGAATGAAACTGTACATTGTACCCATCCTGAACAAGTATGAAAAAGTAATTCCAAGTACATTAAACACCCAATATGACTACAACACGTCGGATATGGGCGAATATTGACGTTTCCAGTTAAAGTTGCAAGTAAACGGAGGTGTACCAGAATGTATGACCCAAATCAAAGAAAAAATGTATTAAATATAGCCTGCATAGTTATATTTCCGTTCATCATTGTGTGTACTTTTTGTTATTTTGTGATCTACTTATCGAATAAAAGTAATTGTCTAAATCAATGCATACTAACTGTCATTTCTTCCTCAAGGGACATTCCTCTGTCAAGCAAACCTCCAACAAGTTCATCGGTTACTGGAAAGTTATCTATGGGCTTAGAACATCTGCGGATCATCACCGGGTGTACGCCGTTAAGGAACTCCCGCCCAAACTCCTCGTCTGTTTTCCAGTTGTCCTTTTCTGTTATTCCACGTGACGTTTCCGTGCTGGGTAAAACGTCTGCTACTGCCTTGAACTCCTCGAATGAGTCAAATGACTTCAAGACAGTGCTGTATTGATGGAGTTTAAGCTTTAAAAGTGTTTCGGTAATTACTAGCTTCTTTTCCAAATCTCTCTCTGTTGTATACTTTAGATCCATCGGCAGGTCGTCGTATTTGTCGTAAGCTGAAATTAGAACGCAGTGGCTATAGCTGTAGTCTACTATAGCTTATGGACAATGCATTTGCACAATCTATATACAATACTTAAACAAATTAGACAAATTACATTAAAAAAACCCCACCTCGTCGTTGTTGGAGAAATCTCTTGTACTGAAGAAAATAAACAAGAACAGAGGCATTACACTCCATAGTCAGAGAACTATTTTCTTTCCGGTTTACATACCATAGTCAGCGGGCTATTTTACCTTTCCGGGTGCATAACATTAAATGAGTTGTATGACAGATTCACAGGAGATAAACAAAACACGAACAGTACTGGAATACACCTGAGGAATACAGGCGGAAGTCGAGCAATATACCACCTGTGTTGCTTATGATTACTCTCCCATAACGCTAGTATGCTTTTAAGGAATGCTGAAATAAACTGAGGGATACACTTGGTTCAGTTACAGTTAAGAGTAGTAGGGTTTCGTGAAAATGGCAGTCAGTATGTAGATTGTAAATGCACTACGTTGAACCGTTACAGAAAGCTTCCAGACCATACAGAAACATACAGAGTACAATATATTTTTATAAGTTTGTTTAAGTTAATTATACTTTAATAGGTCATTAATACCTATTTTGCCCGGAAATCCGTCAATATGTCCCCACGGTACAAGGCGTTGCTGTTCCTCTAGGTATAGGTGTCGCAAGAAACGACGGTCAATATTTGTCTCCTCTTGGGGTAGCATACCTTAAAACAGAAGGACAGTGATTTTATTGCAGTAAATATGCAGTAACATTAACAAGTTTTTACTATTATAAATGGCGTAGGGATATGTTACTTTGTAGCTGAAGCGGAATGTGTTAAACCTGTACCTAGCTATTACATAGACCGTACAGATATAATAAATTAAAATGCAGTTTATAAGGGAAAATATTTACGATTTTTAAATACGAAAAAAATATTATAAATAATTCAAAACACTAATATATTGTATGTTCGAAACATATATACAATGTTTTTGTTTAATAGGCTGAATTGCATGTGTTGTAAACAGAGCAAGTACCTTTCCCGGTCAACAGAACGATTTCATCAGATATCCATTTGAAACAGGGCATTTCAAACAACTTTCGAGTTGACAGGTCGAAGATGACAATGTTGCTCAGAAACCAGTCTCGCATCAGAGTGTATTTCCCACCAATCAGAAACACTTTGACAAACAGAATATCACCAATCACAGGAACCGTTATATAATATGCCTCTTTGCTTCCTCTTTCAAAGTCGTCATGGAAAAGTTTATCCAGTAAAACCTTTTTTGTTCGCCCTTTTGTTCCTTTGGAAAGAAGAAGAATTAGTGATATCTTAACACTATTAAATTAATATATTACATACTATCATTTAATTTGATTTGTTTAAATGTCACGATTTTACGTCATTTTTAGCACATCAAATGCCATATACATGTATGACGGTCGATTTGTTTGTGGTAGAGGCAGACCACCCCATTTTCCTGAGCAGAACCAATATTATATACATTTTGCCATCCGTAAGAATCGACACTTTCTCATTGGACAAGTCGAGCTCCCAGTGGGATTCGAACCCGTTGCGGTGAGAGAAGAGAATGTATCTAATTTGAATAGTCGAAAGCAGCATTACTTGAGGTAATACTCATTAAAAGGTGTAGTTGCACTAATCTCCAGCATATTTAAAAAGACAGCAACAGCTCTTAAAACTTGGAAAATGGCGAAATAGTTATCTAAATACCACAATAAATAAAGAGGGGACCATCTTGAAATAATACCGGCAACAATTACTTTTGATAATAGCTTCAAATTTCCTCAAGTTTACAGAGCATTTTTAAATAAAACTTGTTTGAGAATAGTGCAACAGTCTCTTAAAAGTACCGAATTAAACTTAATAACTATGGGTAGTTTGGGTTAATCCATGTGCATTAAATGTAAATGTATGGAAAGTTTGGGGTTAATTCATAAGCATTAA
Source organism: Cyrtodaria siliqua (assembly GCA_037043455.1). NCBI lineage: Eukaryota > Metazoa > Mollusca > Bivalvia > Adapedonta > Hiatellidae > Cyrtodaria > Cyrtodaria siliqua. The sequence goes on along the minus strand of JAWPHD010006307.1, from coordinate 120,772 downwards.
GGGATAATGTATGGGTAGTTTGGGCTAGTTTGTACATTAAGGTTAACTGTATTGTATTTGTAGTTTAGGTTAATCCATGTACATTAAGGGTAAATGTATGGGTAGTTTGGGTTAATCCATGTCATTAATGGATAACATATGGGTAGTTTGGGTTAATCCATCTGCATGAATGGTAAATGTATGAGTAGTTTGTGTTAATCCATGTGTAATAAGACAAGGTCAGGTTTAATCCATATACACTGAACAAAATTGCTAAGTATCAACTTTTGTATCTTAAATAATTTTCTTATTTTAAATATATTTTAGAATAGATATATGATAAGTATTTTATTTTGACCCATAGTTTGTAAAACATTCATTTTTTGTTTAAATTGTTACATCTTTTGTGAGTTACCCTCCCTTTATACGAAACCATGAAATGTACTGATAAAACACATAACATGAGTCAAAAATCGCTTACAGATATAAAATTCTTAAAATTGTTATGAAATAATAGAACGAAACATAAAAAGTTAACCCATTTATCGCAGATTTTCCGTCTATAAAAAAACGAAATATGGATAATCTTAAATTACCTCCCTTTACATTGAATATTGTTTGAAATTCAAGTAACTGTAATTCAGCGTTAACATTAAATATTTCGAAAATTTCTTTTGCAAACGCATTTGTAGTAGTAATGCTAGTAAAACATGATGCCAAAATAATTTTAACTGGCATATTTTAGAATTAGGAACATCGAAAGCTTCACTTATTGGAAGTACTTAATAAAATCCTATATACCCAGTTGTATAAGTGTTATAACTTATTTATTGAAAACACATTGACTTAAAAGTTTTAAAATATGTTCATGCAATCAGAGCAGACGATTTACACTCGTTATTTTGCAGTTTAACCGTATCTCTAATCAAGCTCAAAATACACAAAACAATGAGAATATTATTGACATATTCTTAGGTTGATACTTAGCAATTTGGTTTAGTATATTTCAGAACATTCGTAAACTCCGCCCGCCATTGTCCATGCTCAATTTGGCCACAAACTCTGATCATGTGTTTTGTTGTATATTGGTTTGTGGGTCAGCATGTACTGTATCCGAATGTGTAAGTATCTGATTCCATTGTAATTGGTCAAAAAAATGGCATGCTCAGATGCATTTTTGATTGCCAGTTTGGCTCTATGAAAATACTATAGCGATATAGGTATCTGATATCTGTATAGTAAATATTTATATTACAAACATAAACGTATTACCAAAGAGAGAGATGTACACCCCAGCGTCGGTACCAGAGAACAAATAACTTCCGGTCTCTACATGAATGAGGTACGTCGTTGTCTTTTCCGATACTTTGGGTGTCGCTTCCGGTCGTTTACGTCTCGTTGTTGACGTTAACACTTTCTCTTGTATATGTATCAGCCCACCAAAGTTGTCGCCCCCTGCTGGCGCCTCCAGCCTGAAGTGGTCCGGCTGAAGAGTGAAGTTGTACTTGGCTCTCTCACACGACAGTTTTGGCACAGAGTACGTCATAACAATGTCGGCGACATCTTGCCAGGGAAAGTTTGCCTCATCCCAAAACACTGCAGGAAACAATGGCGTCTGATCTGAGATGTCGTAGTTCCGAATCTGTACCTGCAGCTTTGTTCGACAGTTATTGATGGTGACGTTTTGCATTGTTTGATGGAGGTATGTGTCGGATGGAAGCTCAATATCCGGGCGTCGGATGATCCTAGAACAAAAGAATATAGTTACTTAAACAGAGACAAAAACAATCTCATCTCAATGACCCAGTTGACAAAATACTTATCTAATTGTTTTATTTTATTTTTAAAGGAGGTAGGTATAAAGGTCGAACAGGAAATGTAGCATTTACAGAACACAGTCAACCAAAAACAAGTATTCAAAACAAACAACAAGTACAAGGAACAATATAAGAATTGTAAGCGACACCGCCTTGGAACGGTCGGTGACAAAAGGGGTACCGCCTTGGAACGGTCTGTGACAATATGGGTACCGCCTTGGAACGGTCTATGGGTGACAAAAGGGGTACAACCTTGGAACGGTCTGTGACAAAAGAGGTACCGCATTGGAACGGTCTGTGACAAAAGGGGTACCGCCTTGGAACGGTCGGTGACAAAAGGGGTACCGCCTTGGAACGGTCTGTGACAAAAGGGGTACCGCCTTGGAATGGTCTGTGACAATATGGGTACCGCCTTGGAATGGTCTGTGGGTGACGAAAGGGGTACCGCCCTGGAACGGTCTGTGACAAAACGGGTACCGCATTGGAACGGTCAGTAACAAAAAGGGTACCACATTGGAACGGTCTGTGACAAAAGGGGTAACGCCTTGGAACGGTCGGTGACAAATGGGTACCGCCTTGGAACGGTCTATGACAAAAGGGTACCGCCTTGGAATGGTCTGTGACAATATGGGTACCGCCTTGGAACGGTCTGTGGGTGACAAAAGGGGTACCGCCTTGGGACGGTCTGTGACAAAAGGGGTACCGCCTTGGAACGGTCTGTGACAAAACGGGTACTGCATTGGAACGGTCTGTGGGTGACAAAAGGGGTACCACCTTGGAACGGTCTGTGACAAAAGAGGTACTGCATTGGAACGGTCTATGACAAAATGGTACCGCCTTTTAACGGTCTGTGACAAAAGGGGTACCGCCTTGGAACGGTCGGTGACAAAAGTGGTACCACATTGGAACGGTCTGCAACAAAAGGGGTACCGCCTTGGAACGGTCTTTGACAAAAGGGGTACCACATTGGAACGGTCGGTGACAAAAGGGTACCGCCTTTCAACGGTCTGTGACAAAAGGGGTACCGCCTTGGAATGGTCTGTGACAAAAGTGTACTGCCTTGGAACGGTCTGTGACAATATGGGTACCGCCTTGGAACGGTCTGTGGGTGACAATAGGGTACCGCCTTGGAACGGTCTGTGACAAAAGGGGTACCGCCTTGGAACGGTCTGTGACAAAAGGGGTACCGCCTTGGAACGGTCTTTGACAAAAGGGGTACCGCCTTGTAACAGTCTGTGGAAACAAGCCGCTAGTGGTTTAAACCAGGATCTAGGGTGCACCGAACCTCAATATAACCCTATTGTCATTCCTGCCCGGCTATATCCTCTAACAGACTATGCAGCGTTAATAGGAAATATAAGAATTACACAAATATGATCATGTATATATGAATATAAAAGAAGAAGAGCATAGCACGCCACAAAGCAAGTACATGTACTCAATGTCTTGGCAGAAGCCAGGTCAATACGAGAATAAACCGTTAAGGGCACGAGTTTTGTTTTATATCACCATTAGTGATAAACTGCTTTACGGAACTACTTTCCATGACTTTAATACTGGTTTTCCCCAAAATTATTCACAATAAAAAGACGTTCTGGGGATAAAAGAAATATATGTCCCTCCGGCTATTCGTCTATCAGGGTACTTTTTTGTTTCTGGAGTATAACCACAAAACTTGAAACCTGATACATATATCAACCTATACTACTTTTCGATTTCTCTACAATTTTAGACGTTTCCAGGGACGTTTATTAGACGTTTTTCCAATTTGTCTTGGTGTCTTCTACGTTCGTCAATCCAGTGGTCGTGTGGTGCCGTTTGAAACAGATATGACTAATATCAGTTTATTTGGCATTTCCATTTATCGTCTATTTGTCGAACTATTCGATTGTAAAGCCGTCGTAAACATCTTCTTAAAGTTTGATACACATATAAATCTAGCTGGTCTTGTGGTGCCTTCAAATATCAATCCACGGACACAGCATTGTTTACTGTGTCAGTTCCAGACTCAACTATAGCCTAGCGGGCAGCGGGACTTTAAACTTTAGGAACACACACACTGACTGCTGACTCAACTATAGCCTAGCGGGCAGAATTTTTGTTTAAGAACCAACTTCTACTGTTTTATTTTTAAATTTAGAAGTAGAATTACTTACCAGGCCTCTTCTTGCTCTGGCTGAGACAGACGGCTTTCTGTGTCACTGGTACCATGCAGACGAAACCTAATTAATTTTCGACCATCATTCGTATCTACGGAAAACGTAGCGTGGTTGTGGTAGTCTAATGCGGACCAACACTTTGGAAATCTCCGTAAACCGTCAACCAAAGAGAAATAGCTGAAAAGGGTAAATGCGATTTTGATTGATAGAAACATGTTTTGGCAAAACGATAGTTCAGACTCCCGACATTTAATTTCTAGCTCCGCCCTCAATTGTCCATAGATCCAAAGTTCCCATAAACATTTGTCAGTATTACATAGTTACTTGTGGGCCTGCATATTTGTTTGACTGGTGTAAATAGCTAGTGTCTCAAGGAAGCTTGACTGACTGTGCACATTGTATACAGTTGATACCTCAAACTGCAAATATAGTTTTAAAATCAACAACAAAAGATACATTACTGTGTAGCATTGTATCATATATAATATAAATAGTTTAATAGCAACGTACAATACAATAATATAAACAATTAAAGAATATTTAAAGGGACATATGGTAATTTGGATTTTTTTTAGTGGCGTCACATAACTTTCAAATTTGCAAACCATTAATTACAATTATTTGAATAAGTATTTCAAAGCAATTATAACGTTTTAAAGTTATAAGTGAAATTGATACTGGATACACAAATCAAATTGCACATTTTCATGCTTGATTAAAACTTCAAGATTGCCATGTGCCCCTTTAAAAACTGTGATTTGACATAAAAACTGTGACTTGACATAACAACTGTGATTTGACATAACAACTGTGATTTGACATAACAACTGTGACTTGACATAACAACTGTGATTTGACATAACAACTGTGATTTTACATAACAACTGTGATTTGACATAACAACTGTGACTTGACATAACAACTGTGACTTGACATAACAACTGTGATTTGACATACTTTTCAGGTTGAAGAAGGGCCCAATCTCGGACACTGTCGTCGTCACCATCCATAGCTGTGAGAAATGTCTGTAGAGAGGATATGCTGTCAAAACACGAGACACGACCAGTTGTGAAGGCCAGGTCGAATGGCCCTTCTTCTCCGGAATCACCAAACTACAAATACGAAACGTTTTTATAAAAAAATAGTGGAGATTTCTTCTTTTACAAGTTCCTGAAAATTGTTCGAACACAATTCAACGTCATGGCGGGCGTCACTTGAGGACCATCCATACAAAGGGAAGTAGATATGGACTTATTAAGTATCAACAACAACAACAACAACAACAACAACAACAACAACAACAACAACAACAAATACAACAACAAAAACAACAAAAACAAAAGCAGCAGCAGCCGCAACAACAACAACAACAACACTAACAGCAGCCGAAACAGCAGCAGCAACATAAACAACAATAAAAAGATTTTGCTTTCGCATATATACGTTGCTGGACAAAGTTTCATTTCATATTCGACACGCCTTTTACGAATCAAACACTGTTGAACAATATAACATAAATACGTGCAACACCAATATGGATGCCAGGTTGAGTATGGATGTCAATATCCATATTAATATCGATGTAAATAATTGTACCAATATCAATTTAAACCCCTGTTTTCGCCCTAGATCGGTATGAAACGCGTCTACCTATTTTCGTCGTATACAAGGACGATAAAGAGCAATAAAACAGCAACAGAAAATGTTTACATTATTTTGTACCATAGCTCTAATGGTTTTCCTTTGTTCTTGCTTATATGATATAATTTTCATAAACATTAAGGTCTGAGCCTAAACCGTGCTATAACTATCGGAATATTTCAGCCATGCTATAAATGACAGATTCGGCAGTTATACCATGGTCTACCCAATTTTACACGCGCGTAGTTGTAATGTTTACACACAACTTGTCAATCAAAATGTCAATTACCGGCATTGAATGGCTATGGTACAAAACATTTATAGCATATTTTTCTTTGTATGCGATTTATACTGCACTCTCGGGCCTGCGGACCGCAAAATAAAGATTTGCCAACTCATAATTCATTTTACGTATATTTAATCAAGGGTATTTTAAAAACCCGTGAATAAACCTATACATTTTACATTTAATCGGCACATATGCATTATTGTATGACCTGAACACCTGGATCTTGTTTTGATAAACGATTTTGTGGTGTAATTTTGTCGTTATTATATTATATCATTTAATACAATGTTTACGAAGATCTGAAATTTAAATATTGTATTAGTAAAATGTTGTTTTTCCCCCTAAATATTTTAACAATATTGTTAAAAATCAACAAATATATTTTCAAACAAAATCACCAGATCGATACTTCCTTGTTAAATGATCGCTTATTCACGGTAGATCCCCTACTGTGTTTTTTAAACATAAAATTAAGTCAACCAACCGACATTTTACACGCAATGCATTCATCTTAAGGAAAACTATGTCCGATTTAATAACAACTTGTATATCAGACAGTAAAAATAGTCACATATACATTACAACCCAACACGTTAAAGGGACAGAATGCTACCTGGAAGAATTAACAAAAATGTTCATAAATCAATAAAAATGTGCTTCACATGAAACAAACAATTTAACTCAGTCGGACTTGAAGATAAATCCTTTATGAAAAGGCTCGACGACTGGATGAGATTTTGCTATATTTAATAAATCATACATTATTGTTACACTTCATATGGAGATTTAAAGGAATATGATGTATATTATCGAAATACATTTTCACTGAATAACAAATTGCACTATTGAATGATAAAATGATGTATTTGTCGAATATTAGATAAGAAATATAGATAATCCCTAATAATAACAGTTTATGAAAAAGTACTGAGCAGTATCTTGAAATAAAGCTGGGTTTGACCCATAATTAAAAAATTGCAATATTCTGTCAATACATAAGACTATATTAAATGACGTTCAAATCGCCTACAACCCCTTTAAGATAACATCTATCCGCTCGCGAGTAGCAAAACATATAAAGACCTATATAGTTAAGTATTTAGATTTCTTTTATAGGACGCACAAATAACGCTCTGACGCACTAACCTTCTGAAGTACTGGATGAATTATGGAATGCTTAAATCTGTTTCAAGTACAGGGTAAAGCAAACACCCCCTTCAGATGATAAATATTCGGATAAGGAATGATAACATAAATAAGTCAGTTTGAAGGACGACGAACCGGGATGACGTTCAAAATATATAACCATTGATTTGGTTTCGCCCACTACACCCACCCACCACAAAGAAAGAAACAATTTATAGATTTATGCAACTAAACGATACTTGCTTTTTAGCCGGTTGATATGTATTTGAATAATAATTCCCCATTATTATTTCTTCTTCAAGTAAAGCAAGGGACCTACTAGTTTACCCGTTTTAAAGTATCTGGTGTGTTTCATTCCATGCTGGGACACACCAAATACTTATCATGTCATGTGTCGCCGTCGTAGCATTTCAGTGTGCCAGTACTATAAAGTGGGGGCAATGAGCTCACTTCTACAAGTATACAACTTTAGGTATTTTACCACTAATTATTTTCCCCATAGACACTAATGTTAAAGTGTCACATATTAATGATTTGCTGCAGATTCATCTCAAGTATGGATAATGCAGCAGTGTAATGTTCTAATAGTAAACTAATTTTCCACTTGAAAAATCACCAGAAAAGGTGGGGTCACAAGACATGTAAGAAAGTTCTTGTTTGTTTACTAAACAGGTCAAGGGTATAGCTGTTTTCATTGACTGACAATTTTCATTGCTCACATAGAGTAAGCATAGAGTCGAAATTTCGAAAATGTTCATCAGTGATCCAGTAAAACTTATTAATACGCTTCTTATACATACAACCACAAAATCGAATAGGAATGGGCAGTTTTCCCCTACTTATGATGCCCGTTTTCATCAACAAAGGAGGGATTACTTTTTATTATGGGAACTACATTCGATACACCTCGGAGGCTTACATGTATTTAGTGGTGGTAAACCTATACCATTATTATATTAATCGACGTTATACCCCATACACGCATACTTCGAGTTTAGAAGTTTTTAGAGTAATTTACGTATGTTTAGAGGGCGTAATAAACCCATGTGTAATATACCCATGTTTAGAGGGCGTAATATACCCATGTTTAGAGGACGTAATATACCCATGTGTAATATACCCATGTTTAGAGGGCGTAATATACCCATGTTTAGAGGACGTAATATACCCATGTTTAGAGGACGTAATATACCCATGTGTAATATACCCATGTGTAATATACCCATGTTTAGAGGGCGTAATATACCCATGTTTAGAGGACGTAATATACCCATGTGTAATATACCCATGTTTAGAGGACGTAATATACCCATGTGTAATATACCCATGTTTAGAGGACGTAATATACCCATGTGTAATATACCCATGTTTAGAGGGCGTAATATACCCATGTTTAGAGGACGTAATATACCCATGTGTAATATACCCATGTTTAGAGGGCGTAATATACCCATGTTTAGAGGACGTAATATACCCATGTGTAATATACCCATGTTTAGAGGACGTAATATACCCATGTGTAATATACCCATGTTTAGAGGGCGTAATATACCCATGTTTAGAGGACGTAATATACCCATGTGTAATATACCCATGTTTAGAGGACGTAATATACCCATGTGTAATATACCCATGTTTAGAGGGCGTAATATACCCATGTTTAGAGGACGTAATATACCCATGTGTAATATACCCATGTTTAGAGGGCGTAATATACCCATGTTTAGAGGGCGTAATATACCCATGTTTAGAGGACGTAATATACCCATGTGTAATATACCCATGTTTAGAGGACGTAATATACCCATGTGTAATATACCCATGTTTAGAGGGCGTAATATACCCATGTGTAATATACCCATGTTTAGAGGGCGTAATATACCCATGTTTAGAGGGCGTAATATACCCATGTTTAGAGGTCGTAATATACCCATGTTTAGAGGACGTAATATACCCATGTTTAGAGGGCGTAATAAACCCATGTGTAATATACCCATGTTTAGAGGGCGTAATATACCCATGTTTAGAGGGCGTAATATACCCATGTTTAGAGGGCGTAATATACCCATGTTTAGCGGTCGTAATATACCCATGTTTAGAGGACGTAATATACCCATGTTTAGAGGGCGTAATAAACCCATGTGTAATATACCCATGTTTAGAGGGCGTAATATACCCATGTTTAGAGGGCGTAATATACCCATGTTTGAAGAGCGTAATATACCCATGTTTAGCGGGCGTAATATACCCATGTTTAGAGGGCGTAATATACCCATGTTTGGAGAGCGTAATATACCCATGTTTAGAGGGCGTAATATACCCATGTTTAGAGGGCGTAATATACCCATGTTTGGAGAGCGTAATATACCCATGTTTAGAGGGCGTAATATACCCATGTTTAGAGGGCGTACTATACCCATGTTTAGAGGGCGTAATATACCCATGTTTAGAGGACGTAATATACCCATGTTTAGAGGACGTAATATACCCATGTGTATTATACTCATGTTTAGAGGACGTAATATACCCATGTGTAATATACCCATGTTTAGAGGACGTAATATACCAATGTTTAGAGGGCGTAATATACCCATGTTTAGAGGACGTAATATACCCATGTTTAGAGGGCGTAATATACCCATGTTTAGAGGACGTAATATACCCATGTGTAATATACCCATGTTTAGAGGACGTAATATACCCATGTGTAATATACCCATGTTTAGAGGACGTAATATACCCATGTGTAATATACCCATGTTTAGAGGACGTAATATACCCATGTTTAGAGGACGTAATATACCCATGTGTAATATACCCATGTTTAGAGGACGTAATATACCCATGTGTAATATACCCATGTTTAGAGGACGTAATATACCCATGTGTAATATACCCATGTTTAGAGGACGTAATATACCCATGTTTAGAGGACGTAATATACCCATGTTTAGAGGGCGTAATATACCCATGTTTGGAGAGCGTAATATACCCATGTTTAGAGGGCGTAATATACCCATGTTTAGAGGGCGTAATATACCCATGTTTTGAGAGCGTAATATACCCATGTTTAGAGGGCGTAATTTACCCATGTTTAGAGGGCGTACTATACCCATGTTTAGAGGGCGTACTATACCCATGTTTAGAGGGCGTAATATACCCATGTTTAGAGGACGTAATATACCAATGTTTAGAGGACGTAATATACCCATGTTTAGAGGGCGTAATATACCCATGTTTAGAGGGCGTAATATACCCATGTTTAGAGGGCGTACTATACCCATGTTTAGAGGGCGTAATATAACCATGTTTAGAGGACGTAATATACCCATGTTTAGAGGGCGTAATATACCCATGTGTAATATACCCATGTTTAGAGGACGTAATATACCCATGTTTAGGGGACGTAATATACCCATGTTTAGAGGACGTAATATACCCATGTTTAGAGGACGTAATATACCCATGTTTAGAGGGCGTAATATACCCATGTTTAGATGACGTAATATACCCATGTTTAGAGAGCGTAATATACCCATGTTTGGAGGGCGTAATATACTCATGTGTAATATACCCATGTTTAGAGGGCGTAATATACCCATGTTTAGAGGGCGTAATATACCCATGTTTAGAGGGCGTAATATACCCATGTTTAGAGGACGTAATATACCCATGTTTAGAGGACGTAATATACCCATGTTTAGAGGGCGTAATATACCCATGTTTAGAGGACGTAATATACCCATGTTTAGAGGGCGTAATATACCCATGTTTAGAGGGCGTAATATACCCATGTTTAGAGGGCGTAATATACCCATGTTTAGAGGACGTAATATACCCATGTTTAGAGGACGTAATATACCCATGTTTAGAGGGCGTAATATACCCATGTTTAGCGGACGTAATATACCCATGTTTAGAGGGCGTAATATACCCATGTTTAGAGGGCGTAATATACCCATGTTTAGAGGGCGTAATATACACATGTTTAGAGGGCGTAATATACCCATGTTTAGAGGGCGTAATATACCCGTGTTTAGAGGGCGTAATAATAAAATTGATATACCTTTAGAAATGCACAACGTATGTCGTTGGCGGCGTCGTCACCGCCGATCATGTTGAAGTATCTGATTCTGATGGGAGTCAACTTCCCGGGCCTGAACAGCGGGCTGCTAGCGAGAGGGGAATCTGTCACCGTTTCAGCGTATCCCTGTACCTCTTCTCCCCAAAGGTCGTTGGCACTGGCCGTGAACTGCCATTTCATTTTGTACCATTGCGATGACGCCTTCCGAATGGCACCGGATGTAAAATTGCCCTGAGGTAGGTATGTATTGCAAATAAATACACAGGTATGCAACACGTTCTATGCAACAGAACAGACTGCCTTCAATAGAAACTGTACTCTTTTGGGGATATTTTTGAACACCCTCGCAAATACCTTTGTTCTTGAAGGCGATGTAGTTTCAATCCATCCTGACAAACCGTTGAACATATATCAGCTTAATACACATTTTAAACACAATTTGCTTATTACGGACCGTACCTTTGCGAAAAACGAGTTGCAAACGTACTTGTCAAAACGAAAATCTATAATTATCTTTGAAACAAATGTAATGGTGTGTGACCAAATTAAGGTCACATCTGTTTATATTTAAAGCAAATTTTGTCAAAAACTCGTATATCTTGTTTTGTTTATGAAAACCTAACTCTTTTTGAATGTGCAAACATTGCAAACAGGTAAACTTAAATGTAATTCAAGATAGTGCCCAGTATGGCCTGAACAAAATTAAGAAAGGTATGCTTACCGCCCTTTGTCTTAATCCATCCGTTTCATCACGGCCAGTCTCGTCCTTGTAAATCTCTTGACCATGATTGGTCCATTCTTTGTCCGCCATTTCTCTGTTTATACGTGCAGTGAGTTGTTTTTCTGCAATTATTGATACCATTTTTGTAAGAGATATACAATACGAATAAGTTCACGTATGAACACGTAGGTACATAATTGAACACCTCGATACATTATTGAACATCTAGGTACATTCTTGAACATATAAGTACACGAATGAACACATAGGTACATTTTAATTAACACCTAGGTACAGTAATGCATACCTCGGTACAGCAATGAACACATAGGTATATGAATGAACACCTAATGTACACTAATGAACGCCTATTACACTAATGAACGCATGTGTACAGCCATGAAAGCATATGCACACTAATTAACACCTATGCACCCTAATGAAGGCCTATGTACACTAATGAAGCATACATACACTAAATGAACGCCTATGTACACTAATGAACATATGTGTACACTAATGAACACCTATTACACATATAAGTACACTAATTAACACATAAGTACATACATAAACAACTAGGTACACATATGAACACATCTTCATCTTAATTAACACTTAGGTACACTAATGCACACCTAGGTACACTAATACACACCTAGGTACACGTATGAACACATATGTACACTAATCCACATATAGGTACACCAATGCACGCCTAGGTACACTAATGTACATCAAGATACACTAATGCACACATAGGTCACCTAATTAAAACCTACGTACAGTAATGAACACCTAGGTACACGCATAAACGCCTATATACCTTAATTAAAACTAAGAACTGAACATATTTTCCCACTAATTGTACACCTAGGTACACTTAACACTGTGTTATGTGATAGATACACAATTATCAGTGAACTTTATAAATGCGCAGGTGAACGACCATCAAACTGAATACTTCTGCCACAAACTGATTCACTTCTGTCAACAAAGTATAGAAAACCACTGAGATCTTCTGATAAATGAATATGTTTGTACCAACGTTTTTATAGGGTATAAAACATGTTCCGCTTTATACTTAAGTAATGAACGCCCACGAGTTGTCCAGAGCGTTTGCCATGTAATGTTAGATCATGTTAGCGAACAATAAGTGTAGTAATACAACTTTCTTTCCTTATCGAAGCAAGACGATTATAACGTACGTTTTTCAAGCATTGACATTATTTTAATAAGCTACACACAGAAATACCTTGTATTGAGAATCCATACAATGAGAACTTACTTTTAAAACCCCTAGGTAATGCGCTGTGTATGCGTCGTTGATCACGAATAACTGGTGGATTTATAATTGAATCTTTTCTTTGCCTTTTGATAACATTTTCCCATTATTTTGTGTACGTTACAACACATCAAAATGTACTTCAAACACGCACAGATATGATCTTAAAAAACAGGACGTAAAAAACAATGTTTGTGAGTGGGTGGGATGTTAGTGGGGGTATCGTCGCTTCTGACAATCGTAAAGTCATATCAAGACGATGTCTACTTAATGCTGAACTTTAAAGTGCTGTCACTCTAATACCACGCCATAGACATATGGCATATACATTACAAGGATAAATGAAAGGCAATGTATATGACATCACAACCACTCATGCTACCGCCCTAGAACAGACAGTGGCCAACAAGGCTGCTGGCGGTTATAACCAGGTTCTAGGGTGCACCAAACTCACTCTTGCCCTATCAGTCACATTATACTGATTATACGGGCCAACAAGTCCCGGCACTGAATGTTCAGTTCAGCAAAAGAGCTACTGGAAGACATTAGCGTCTTCCGGCCGGGGTTCGGACCATTAACATCATGTATGAGAGGCAGACGCACTACCCCTACGCGGTGGTAAACATGTAGGACAGTAATGTCAGCATGTTAAAATACGATGGTTTCTTTCTGGGTATGTTATACTTTTACTTTATCACTCCGTGACCGGGATATTAAAGACGCTGCGCCTAAAACTGCCCCGTCTTCCACCGCTACGAGTTCGAATCTCAAAGGGAGCTCGACTTGTCAAGTGAGAAGTGCCTATTCTTACGTATTGGCGGGCGGTATACAGTACCTGTTCTACTTAGGAACAGTGGAGTGATCTGCCACTACCCCATCCCCGCTCTCCCCACCCCCCACACACACGCACACACAAAAATCGAGCGTATTTTCCGGCCACGGAGACGTTACTGGATCAAGATGAACATGTACTATTAAAATAGCATCATACATAAACGTACATCAAGTATCATCATTATATATAACATAACATCAAGCACCACAGCATTTAATACAAATAAATTGTTGATGCAGCGCATCAGTTCGCCGCCAGGAATGTAACATTCTATACATGTGGTAAAATTGTATTGCCTTGAAATTATTATTGATGTTTCTATATGCATGTTATCTCACTGAAATCTATTAGTTATGGTTTATTCATAACCAATCTGTAGAACAAATCTCGCTCTTTCAAATAGTCATAGGATATGAATACTTATACAAATCAATACTATTATTTGTACTAGTTTATAGCATAACATATCGAGATTGTGATTGGAATATTTAAGGAAGGGATCTTCAGCACCGTCATACCAAAGACTTTGCAAACGGTAGTAGTCACCTGTAACCCGGGCTTGACGAGCAAAGAATGGATAGTGCCACGTCTGGTTGGTGTCAGAAAAAAGTGAGTAGGTGGGGTATCATGCACTATGGCGTGGTATTGTGAGTGGATGGGGTATCATGTACTACGGCTTGGTATTTCTGGCAGCAATATACCTGCTACAAGTAGACAGTAGATATATCCACATTACACTACACACACGCATTCAAAAGTCCAGACTCAATTGTGCTTATTCCTTTAAGATGTCCTATCGGTTCTATGGTAGAGGGACTATAAACCTTAAAATTACACCCACATACACCCACTAGAATATCGAAGTACTATAGACATGCATCTGGGAGAAATCATTGTTTTGGTAAACACAATCTACACAAAAAAAAAAGAAAAAAAAAAAAGAAACAAACAAAAACATGTTTAGTAAATACTACTTAATTCGTAGCAATCCACTTCCAGTTTTAAATCAGCAATTATATTCAATAACTACTTCCAGTGCACATAACAAATATATTCGCCTGCTTCCCGCCCGATACACATCACATACTTGATCATTCATTAGTATGTAGTATACGAGTGACATACAAAGGAATGCGACAAACGAAGAAATGTAAACACATGTATAAGCCCAACACACTGAAACAAACGACATCAGAGTAAACACTGAGGCCCTCCCAGGTGTGGAGGATCCTAGTTCCCCAGTTCTCTTAAAGTAATGGCCATTGTTCCCCAGATCCCCAAAAGTATTTGCCAAAGTTCCCCAAAAGTATTTTGTCTATGTTCCCTAGATTCCTAATAGTATTTACACTGTACCCTAGATCCCCAAAAGTATTAAACACAGTTCCCTAACCAAATATTATGTAAAACACATACTTTGTTCTTCTCTGGACTGATTTTACCCTTTACACATCATTTTACCCTTTACACATCATCCTAATAACTCATCTGTCGGATGGGGACGTAAACCGGGCGATCCCGTGTATCGGTCTATCCTCCGAGCACGTTAAATAACCATAGGAATCTATTCGATAATAAGAGTAGGGCAGGTTCCCGGATTCCTATGTATCCTTCCCCTCTCTCTCTGGGGCGGCTCTAAATAACCTATACTGTGTTGATGAGCCGTTAAATAACATTCAATTCAATTCAATTCATCCTAATAAAAAAGTCTTCGCTCGGTCTTCTCGTCCTGATCCTTTCTGACCTTCAGTAATCCTCATCATCAATTTCAAAGGAATCGTGTTTGATTACACTAGAGATGATACACAGTATATCTTCAGATGAAATGCACTTGCCATGAACTAAAAAGGGTTGAAAGGGTCCTGATGGAAGACTAAGCCCTTGACCCTTTTCATGCCAGCCTGTACATCTTCCTTCCGAGAATGAGCCTTGCCACCCCTCCCTCTTTCACACAAAAAATATCCCAATCAAGGATACTATATCGAGGTTCGGGAGTGCGATGTTTACAAATTATCTCAAATCGGGGGTGGGATGCTACTAAAATTAAATCAGAAGTAATTAATAACCTCAGCAGATGGTGTGGGGACGGGTAAGAAAACGGTGGACAGCGGTGGAAGGAGCCAGAAAGGAAAGGCTGAAGAAAAGATCAGATAAGGGAAACAGAAGAGAGAAGGAGGCAGTGGGAGATGGGGGATAAACAAACTGTACAACCCATCCGCCACCCCAAATAGCTGACCAGACTCGCCAGTGCACTTACCAGTGATTCATGGTTTTGATGAGTACAATTATTTTCAACATTTCTCAAATGAAAATCATTTTTATAAGAAGAGTGACATTTCTGTAAAGTTCTATGAAAATCCTTCTAGAAGTTTCAGGAGTAGTTGTCACAAGTTTTCCCTATGAAACCCTGTGTAAACAAAGATGGCCGCTGGTCGCCATGTTTGACATCAAATAAAAACACATGTTTAGGACAAACTTCATGCTGTGCCAGTCGTTTTGGTAAAGTTACCAAATCAATAACACATGGTCACAATAACGTTCTAGTTTTAAAATCTATTTTAGCTGTGATGGTCATCTTAAAGTGCAGGCCTTATGGCCAACTGGACATCAAGAGCAATATTCTTGTAAAGTTTCATGAACATATATCAAGTAGTTTCAGACACAGACCTAATAACATGTTTGAAATCGAATAAATGAATTTTGTTTAGGACCAACATCATGTCAATTTGGTAAAGCTTCCAAATCAATACTTCTTATGTTTTTAACCAGTAGTCGCCACAAAATTGTATTTTTAAAATATATATTTAGCTGCAGCGTCCATCTTGAAATTATGGCTTTTATTTTACGACCAACTATACACCAACAGCAACATTCCTATAAGGTTTCATAAACATCCATCTAGTTGTTTCAGAGGAGTTGCCACAATAGTTTCCTATATAATTCTATATAAACAAATATGGCCGCCGGTGGCCATGTTTGCCCTGAATTAAATCAATATTGATTTTCGTCAAGGACCATGGCATACTGATCATTTTAATAAAGGTCACATATCAGTACCACTAATAGTTTCGGAGAAGTAGCTTTGTAGGCCATCTTGGAGTTCACATCAACCTGAATATTTGCTAGGATTAAATGTACCTTATGGGCAACTTTCCTGCAAAGTTTCATGAAAATCCATCTAACAGTTTAAAGGAACAGTCACCAAAATAAAGTTCACGGACGGACAGACAGATGGACGACGGCATACGCTCTGCTGATCTGCAATCAGTAGAGCAAATATGGTTACAATGGACACAAATGTTCATCGACGTACAAATGTTTGAAATTGAACAGGAAAGTTGAACTTCTCTTAAGTTGGAGCGTCTGAAGTTTAAGGCGTTACTAAAAGCCGTCCTAAAAGGTGATACTAAAAGCCGCCCAAAGCAGTCAGCAGAAATCAGTAATCAAAATGTCATGTTTTAAAAGTAAATTATAGCAACTATACGTAACCATTTGGTACTTTTTTTTCTTTTAAGATACTGTTCCCTAGATCCCTAAAAGTAAGCATTTGATCCCTGGATCCTTTAAAGTAATGTTCCCCAGATCCCTAAAAATAATTGGCCATGTTCCCCAGATCACCAAAACCCCTGGGAGGACCTCATAACTAATTTCCGCAGAAGACTATCTTTAACGTAAGAAAACATGAACAACTAAGCAACAATTTCAGAGCTGTTATTACATTATGTACATCGTACTTACCTGGCGTGGAATGATTTCAACGTTGCAGTGACCTTCACAGGACGTCAACACGTATTCGTTACGTTAACATAACTTGAAAGTTAATTTATAAATATAGTTTTTTTATATCCGCCGCAATCGTTGTCAACAATCAACTGTGACTACACACTTTTGTTCAACTTGATATCCGCAAATGTTTTACTTTGTTATACAACCGAATTATATAGCACATTATACATTAAAACGAACACTACATTAAAACCTTCTATGACATTTGTTCCTTGCGGTTTAATCCTATTACAATTGTTTAGTTATTCAGCTTATTGTTGACACTATGTTCTTCATTCCGACCTGCAAACCGCCGTGTGTAGTGAGATGGATATTTTATTTATTAATACATCTATACATACCTGGTTGATCGCTAGATCATTCAAACTATAACTCGTTGAGAAACGTCTATATTTTGCCCTATATCGGTGTTAATGTAATGCATAAACATAAACATCTGACAGTGTTAAAGCGCTTTTAGTGTATGGTCAGCGACAATAATTTCAATTAAACGATTTATACATATGCAAATACAAAAGAAATTTCAGTGACCATGAAGGGTTTATGTTGTGATTGTGTGTGTGTGTTTATATTTTACGAGTGCACTTGCAATATATATCCATAATATACCAATAAAATGTGCTATATATAGGTGTATCGTTAAACTACTCAATATTGATTGGTTATTGGGGTGGTCTAAAAAAAGCTATACGAACCTGTTCGTCAATCGTTACTTAAGGATGTTGGCTGGGCAAAATTTTAAGCAAAATTGTTTTTTTCATATTTTTTCCGTCATTTGTAATCATTTTTTGTTGTCAACAAAATAGGGGGTATGGGTAGCTCTGAGAAGAATTTATCCTTTTGCTATAGAATAAATCAGATTTTGTTTTTTTAGTAGTGGAATACATATATAAAAGTAGATACTGAGCTAATTTTATTTTCGATCTCCATGTCAATATTGTGTGTACAGTAATTTACATTGAAAATGTCAAAATAACTCCAAAATGGGTGTAATTTAAAGAATTTTTAATAAAAAATCATTAGAAGCCTGGTGACCTATATATTTTTTTACTTATTTTGAAAGAAATGTCATAGGACCTTGACATATACAAGTTTTAAAAAAAGTTGATCATTAGAACATAATTTTTTATCTTGAATTAATTTTTTGATAAAAACAAAAGTAGGTGGGGTACGGTCCATATATGTTTGCTTTTTAAAGTAAAAAGACGAATGAGGATTACAACTGTTTCTGTATGATTTGAAAGATATGTATATATGCAATCGAAAAATTATTGTTGTTTTTCAATAAACGTAATGTTATGAAAACAATTGTGAAAATGTTCAATGACTATATTTTTGCTCTTTTTAGTGAAATTTTGGAGTTAGAAATATGTGCCTTCTTCAATGACGTCTAGTGGGAAAAAAAGTGTGGTGACCTAGCCTTTTTTTGATAATTTTGAATCTAAATTATACCAAAGAAGCTTTAAATATGAATTCAAAAAAAATCTCATCACTACGTCCTTTCCCAGCCAACCTCCTTAAGACGTCTTTTTAAACGCCAGAAAACACGTTAATTAACCGTTGAGACGTCATTTTAAACGTCAGATGCAAAACAACAACACAATGAAATGCGTTATTTTAAGCGACGCTACGTTTCAAAAACACATTTAAATAGGATGCAACTGTATAGAGATAGGCATAACATGTAAGTTATGAGAATGTGGTTGTATTTTGTACAATCGCTTTTCATGATACATGAAACTCCATGTGATAAGAAATAAAATATTTTCAGCGGGTTAATATTGTGTTGGATCAAAACCTGATGTTTGGCACTTGAAACACATCGAAACCGCGGGCCTGCGGCCCTTTGTATGAATGAACGTCAAGTCCCACCCACCTGGTATTGATCTGGGACAATATAAACCCGCCGGAAATAATTTATTTCTTAAATCATATAAAATATATAGGTGCACCCATACACTATATTTATAGGTGTATCTATAAAATATATAGGTGCATCTACAAATATATAGGTGCACCCATACACTATAATGTAGGTGTATATATAACATATATAGATGCACCCATATACTATATAGGTGTAGCTATAACATAAATAGGTACATCTATAAACTATATAGATGCACCCATATACTATATAGGTGTATATATAACATATATAGATGCACCCATACACTATATAGGTGTAGCTATAACATAAATAGGTACATCTACAAACTATATAGATACACCCACACACTATATAAGTGTATATATAACACATTTAGATTCACCAATACACTATATAGATGTAGCTATAACAAACTATATAGATGCATCCATACACTATATAAGTGTATATATAACATATATAGATGCACCCATACACTAAATAGGTGTAGCTATAACATAAATAGGTGCATCGATGTACTCATATACAATGTAGGTGAATCTATAACATATATAGATGCATCTACACAATATATAGATGCACCCATAAACTATCTAGGTGCATCGTTAAAATATATAGGTATATCTACAAAATATATCGGTGCACCCATACGCTATCTAGGTGCATCGGTAAAATATATAGATGCATCTACACATTTTTAAAGGTGCACATACATTTATAGCTTTGATACCGATCACACACCATACTTGGGTATGTGGTGGGTTGTGGTGGGAATTGGTGGGATATTCGAGCAAATGATCCTTATAATTGCAACGATAACACACCGAGCAGTGCCTACCGCATTCGGTAGGTGTTCATCAAGGTTATATTTAATATTACGGAACATTACAGATGTTAACACATACGTAAACAAAGAAGCAATGCAAATCGCTGAGCAGTCTTGAATGCATCCATACATGAGCCTAATTATTATTACGATGTCAGCAGGAAATGCATTAACCCTTTCTCGGCCAAATTTTAAATGTCGTCTGCTACAATTTGAATTTAAACCTTCCGGTAATATTTTATTTTTGATTGAGTAGCGAACAGTGTAACTTGAACTTGTTCATTCATTACTGTTAATTATGAGAAAAGTATAAAGCAGATTGTTTTTGCATATTACTAACTGTTGATTATATTGCACCAATATTCAAACCTTTTGCAGAATAATACAAATGAAAAATAAAATTGTTATTTAAAGTAAAAGTGATACTGGGTTGATATCTTTAATGCTTAATACAAAGTTCAAGATTGCTATGTTTCCCCTTTAAAAACGAACCTGCGAAACATACAGTAGTGGGAGTTGATCGCTGTGGTCTAGTGGTAGAGCGTTGTACCCAGGATCGAAAGGTCGTGGGTTCGATCCCAGCCATGAACAAGACACGTTAAATGCATTTGCTTAGTACTGTTTCTACACAGGAAGACATCTAGAGTGATTAAAATAAATTCCGAGAGCTTTCGTTACAATCGATTTAAAATAAAATACGTTTAAACTGACAAGCTGGCCGAATTTGGTACACATCAAATAATAAATGAAGGTACTAGCGTATTCACTAGGCAGAATATTGCATTGTTCAGCAAAACAAGGGCCTGAACTCTGGTGTTACTAATCCGATCTAGCTGTGTTTTTTAACCTGGTCGAGCTTTTATTAATATAAACAATCTGGTAAAATTTGATAAATATCAAATAATAAATGAAGTTGCTACAGTGTTCACAAGGAAATAATAATATGGTATTTTTCAACGAATAAAGGGCCATAACTTTGGTGTTACTGATCCGATCTGGCTGGTTTTCAACCTAGTCTGAGTTGCTATTGATATAAACAATGTGGCAAAAGTTGATAAATATCAAATAATAAATGAAGGCGCTATTTTCAACAAATCAAGAGCCACAACTCTGGTGTTACTTATCCGATTGGCTGTTTTTCAATATTGCATGAATTGCTATTATATATATATATATATATATATATATATATATATATATATAACAAGCTGACTAAATTTGGGAAAGATCAAATAATAAATGAAAGCGCTAGCTGTTCAAAAGGCAGAATATGGCATTTTTCAGCGAAACAAGGGCCATGACTCTTGTGTTAATAATTCGATATGGCTGGTCTTCGAACTTGTCAGAGCAAGCTTTTCATTGATATTAACAATCAGGCCAAGTTTGGTAAAGATGCTAGACTGTTCCCAAGGCAAATATAGTATTTTTCAGCAAAACAAGAGCCATAACTCTGGTGAAACAAAATCCGATCTGGTTGGTTTTCAAACTTGTCCGAGCCTTCATTGATTTAAAGACCCTGGCAAAGTTTTTATAAAGATCCGATTAATAATGAAGTCCCTGTCGTGTTCACAAGGCAAACGTTAAAGACGGATGTTGGACGGACGGGCGGACGATTCACCCCTTCGCCCATTAGAGCTAAACACTTCTCTGTATTTGCGTATTGACACATATGTATAAACACTATTTTATTTATAAAATGTACGGTTTACATATACATAACAGAAGCATACAGTTATAATAATAGTAAACATTGAAATATGGAAATACGTGTATATATGTGTCGCTTCATCATGTTAAACCAGTTAATAATATCAGTGATAGTATAGTACACGAATTTGAATGGTTGTTTAAGTGTTTAACATAGCACTTTCGACACATTTTTACCGATATAATATTAAGAACGTGTTATACATTATGCATTATTTTTTATCAAGACCCTAGCGATAACTCTGCCGAAGATATGTTAATGTAATACACTGGTTACCTTGGTATACTAAAATAGATATAATAACAGAATTTGTAAGATGTGTAAAAATGGGATTGAGGATGAATACCATTTTATGATAACATGTTCCCAGTTACATATTGTAAGGGCTAATTTCTTTGCAGAACTAACTGCTATTATTCCCAACTTTTCAACGATTGGACGATAAGAGTAAATATTACCTTATTCTCGGTAGTAATGATCATGATATCAACAATATATGTATATCATTTATTTCAGAGTTTTTCAATTTTAGAAAGACAGTATTAGGGATATAAAATTTACTTGGTGAAGTAACACTGGTATATGTATTAGTATTTAGATATGATCTCCCTCAGGAGTGGATTTATATAAGATAACAATTGACTGTTATTATAAATATAAATAAGCATATATGGAGAGAGATATATGACTTATTTTCTTGCTTCTTATTTTGTACATGCTTTGTATTTCACTATGTATGTCTGTGTGTTTTGGTGATATTCCTACTGTTGGATTTTAGACCAATAACAGATTTGATTTGATTTGATTTGATTTGGTTACCTTTCTAGTCTAACCCGCATATCTCAATCTAATAGGGCTGATAGATCAGACTACACCAATTACCAACCGATCAGCGGGCAGGGAAAAAGATCCAGGTTAAATTCGGAGTTAGTTACACAGAATCTCTTAATTGTGATTGATTGACAAGGTAAACAAACCAAAATATCTTGATAAAAAATTAAAATTCAGCCTTTGAAGAGTAATTATGAAGGTTAAATCATACCATTTGTGCAATGTATTCATAATTTGTTACATATTCTAATACGCCCGCACTATATAGATAGTTTAAAATATCTCGTTATATTGAACGATATATCACTGCAATGTTTGCAACGTTAGGAGAATAAGCATTGCGCATTACGCTTTGTAACGTATGCAACGTTAGGAGAGTAAGCAAAGCAATGCGAAAGATTTCAGATGTACGCGTTATTTTCACATTTTAGGGGTATTAGAATAGAAATAGAACATCGTTTACGGTGAATTATCTATAATATATCACGGTTTGTCGTTCAATTGTAAACAATAATTTTCACGAGCCCGAACAATAATTTCACGAACACTTCGGGCTCGTGAAATTATTGTTTACAATTGAACTCCAAACCGTGATATATTAAACGATAATTCACAGTAAACGATGTTCTATTTCTTAAATAAAACAAGAGGCCCAAGAGGGCCTGTGGACGCTCTACTGGCTAATATGGCTCTTATAGCATCAATGAGGCGAGTGACTATCGTCTTAAAGAGGCAAAATATAGCATTTTTAACTAAATCAAGAGCCCCCATAATTCCGCCATTACTGGTCCGATAAAATAATAAATAAAGAAATATAAATAATAAAGAAAAAAGAAAGTAAAAAAATCTGGTGTAAAGTTTGGTAAAGATCAGATGAACAATGAAGGCCCCCTATTGTCCTTAACAAGACAAAATATAGCATATTTAATGAAATCAAGGGCCATAACTCCGTTATTACTGGTTCGATTTGGCTTGTTTTTCGAACTTATCCGAGCTTTTATTAACATTAACAATCTGGTATAGTTTGGTAAAGACCGGATGAAAAATGAAGGCACTATCACCTTAACGAGGCAAAATACTAAATCAAGGGTCATAATTCCGTTGTTACTAGTCCGATCTGGCTGGTTTTCGAACTTGTCCGAGCTTTCATTGACATTAACAGATTGGTAATGTTTGGTAAAGATCGGATGAAAAATGAAGGCCATATCGTCTTAACGAGGCAAAATATAGCTTTTTTTAACTAAATCAAGGGCCATAACTCGTCTATAACTGGTCCGATCTGGCCGGTTTTCGAACTTGTCCGAGCTTTCATTGACATTACCAATCTGGTAAAGTTAAGTAAAGATCGGATGAAAAATGAAGGCCCTATCGTCTTAACGAGGCAAAATATAGCAATTTTAACTAAATCAAGAGCCATAATTCCGCCATTACTGGTCCGATCTGGCTGGTTTTCGAAGTTGGCCAGTAGAGATAATGATAATAATAAAAAAAAAAAATGAAAATAAAATAAAATAAAATAATCTTTTTTTTTAAAAAATATAAAATAAAAGAAAAAAAAAGTAAAAAAATCTGGTGTAAAATTTGGTAAAGATCGGATGAAAAATGAAGGCCCTATCATCTTAACGAGGCAAAATATGGCATTTTTAACTAAATCAAGGGCCATAACTCCGCTGTTACTGGTTCGATCTGGATGATTTTCAAACTATCCGAGCTTTTACTGACACTAGCCAGATTGGCAAAGTTTGGTAAAGATCGAATGAAAAATGGAGGCCCTATTGTCTTAACGAGGCAAAATATAGCATTTTAACTAAATCAATGGCCATAACTCCGCTGGTTTTCGAACATGTCCGAGCTTTCATTGATATTAACAATCTGTTAAAATGTGGTAACGATTGGATAAAAATTGAAGGCCCTATCGTCTTAACGAGAAAAAGGTAACGGACGGACGGACGACGGAAGACGGACGACGGACAAATGGAGGCCCTATTGTCTTAACGAGGCAAAATATAGCATTTTAACTAAATCAAGGGCCATAACTCCGCTGGTTTTCGAACATGTCCGAGCTTTCATTGATATTAACAATCTGTTAAAATGTGGTAACGATTGGATAAAAATTGAAGGCCCTATCGTCTTAACGAGAAAAAGGTAACGGACGGACGGACGACGGAAGACGGACGACGGACAACTCGTCATCCCAAATGCTCTACTGGTCGAAGACCAGCAGAGCTTATGGGATGAGTAAAATAAGTATATTATTTTCCTCATGTTTCTACATGCAAGTAGGTGGGTCAGCACCATCCGACCCAAACAGTTTTTATGTTTGGTTTGTGTACGTTTTTTTGATAAAACTAAGATAGGTCTTTCAAAACAAGTAAGCAAAAATATAGCTTCTTATATTAGGAAACTCAGTACAGAGCTTAGAGCTATAATGTACGTCTATGGAAAATGAATTGGTATAGTCTGACCTAAATAGTTTCGATCCAGTTGATACATATACGGTTATAAAGGGAGAGTGTCACAGGCTGCCATTACGATAGTATAGCCTAGAAGGATAGATAGAAGAACAGATGGTATATGTACTTCAGCCAGGTTCCACCAAACCAGGCAACAAAATAGATCAACCGAATGTGCAAGCCATTAATTGCATCAAAGGCATTACAAGAACCCGTTGTGAGCTACATGGGCAAAAAGATCATTGGAGAACATAAGAACAGCTGTCTGAAAGCAATGCAGCTCGACATTTCCATTCTTCAGAGAACACCTGACGTACCCTTAACGGGTTGTTCTCTTGTTCTCTGGCTTCTGTCAAGTATGTATGTGTTTTACTTATATTGCCTATTAATGTTGCCTTGTTTGTTAGAGAATATAACCTTACGGGTTATTTACATTATCCCCTTTTTTCGGATGACAATAGGGTAAGAGCGAGGTTTTTGCACCCTAAAACTGGTATAAACTACCAGTGGCATATGTTTGCCACTGACCGTTCCAAGGCGGTAGCCCTATTGCCAACCCATTTATGTTTGTGATGTCATATCTTGCCTTTTATTCATCTACATCTCCTGTCTGGTTTTACCACCAGAAAAACAAAGTATCACCCTTCGTCGCATTTTCCAGGGTGGGTACAGGTAGTGCTTTTCTGATTGGTTGACCGTTAGAGGGAACTAAAAGCATATTGTTTTACAGTTTACAGTTTATTTGCAAATTCTCAGTTTGTATACAAACAAAAACACGAGATCAAAATACACGTACACAGTCAATCAAATATTTTCTCTTTTTTTCTGTACATTTTCATAATATACTGAAAGAAATAAGGTTAGCACATAAATAACATGGTAAATCCCATTGAGCAGATTCAAGGCTATGTGCTTCAGCCGCCATTAACAATATAATTAACATATGCAGGACATTATTTTTAAACGATATCTGCGAAAAAAAGTAGCAACATGTTTTAATTTACCTACTTTACAGAAATTATAATTTCGTTCTTATTTCAATATAAAGGGAGATAATTTTAACATTTTAAACTTTGGTTCGTAATTTCATTATAATGATAAGGTTAATGTCAGTTGTGTTTGCGGTTTTTATCACTCGAAACCCAGAATAGTTATTAGATAAAGTTTTAACTCTGTTCTTGATAATATTCTTATTTTTAACGTAAAAAAAAAGTGTTTTATATAAATGGGAGATATCTCTGATATTTACTTTTGAATCACACATAAGTGAAAAACAAGAACACCTTCTGACATGGAAAAGTTATCAAATGCTTCACATTATAAAATAAACATACAGTTTCTTTAAGCTAGATATGCAAAAGACCGTGCTAAACTTATTTCTTTCAGTATATAATGCATAGAACACAACACACTCTCACTATGGTAGTATTGTAAGTAAATAAACGATACTATGAAATAAACTGAATAATCTTATAATTAAATTGAATAATCTTATAACTTATTGATAATACAGGCCATTTTTAAAAACAATCTTTCGAATTAGTCGTAGAGCTCCTTAATGTACCTCTTAAAAGTAAAACGGGCAAGTGATGCGTGAATTTAGAGACCGGATTTCGTAGCTTAGCCATTGAATGGACATGCAGTAGTTGCACGTGCTTTAATAGCACGTATATTGAGTTGTTTGGGCAGTTTTCATTTTGGATGTTTGTGTTGGATGTATTTTCTATAGGATTTTACCGTTTAAAATTGAGGTACGTCTTTTTGTATTATGCCTATGTTGTATTAATAGATCTCGGACATAAGAACAGATATTTTCCGAGATGTTATTGTTGACTTAGCCTTTATAGAACTACAGGCATTACAAAAATTCAAAACACTAATGCAGACTTATTCCAGAAAAGTATCAAAGTACTTGATAAAAGCATTCTTAAGAAGGAGAAATTCTATTTATACTATGCTTATTTAATGTGTAATATTCATTTTACCGTCAGATTTATTACAGCATCATTAATTTGATACACTTTTGTATTTGTATGTGAACCATATATTTATATTTTGTCACATATTTATCATTGACAGTGACTTATAGGTCCGTTGGGCCGGGTGCTCTTTCATTTTATATATGTACTTGTTTGTCACTTTATGCACATGTCACTACAATAAACGATTTACTTACTTACTTTACTTACTTACAAGTACCACTAAGATTTAATGTTCAGGTAGAGATGTTTTTTTAGACTATTAAAAGCATATAATGAATCATCCGTGGTGAACGGGTCTGTTGCATTCATGCATGTTAGTGCTGCGTTTGCAGTTGCGGATCTGGGGTGGGTTACCATATCTTGATTTATATTTAACCTTAGATCGGTGATTCATTAATATTAGTATACACGATACTTTTCATCCACTCTATTTAACATTCCCACGTACTCATGCACGTTAACATGTCGTCATATACACTCTTTCTCATTGTATTGCAGTCACTGTTTGAGCGATTGTTTTCTTCAGTTTTGATAACAACTATTTAATCCTTTCCGGATATTTTAGACTCATGTTTCTGCATGATCATACTGCATGATCATACGTGGAAATACCATCATTGATTGGTCAACTGTTGAGTGAACTGATTTTCGATTTAATCCTTTCTTAATCTTAACATCTCTGATCATACTGCTGAAATACTCGGAAAGGGACAGGTGTGTCTGTGTGGACTCGATCTATATAGTGCTACTGAGATGAACATTTACTTACTTAAGGTATGTGATATTATTTCAGCGCTGTATTTATACACAAAATGCATATATCTTACTACACATATAAAGCAAAATATATGTTGATGGGTGGAGAAAGTTTAGTTTATTTCTTTAAAAAACGAACATATGTATGAGCATTACACTCAGGTTTTACATAAAAAAATTTCTGAATCACAAACGGTGGTTCCTATAATCTCTGGGCTCCCATGGAACCCAAAATTGTGATAGGGATTAAATGGCGCAATCTTGAAGTAGTAACCAATTCAGCATCAACATTATCACCTATTATTCCAGTATTATTATGACATTAAATCTGCTGGCATTAAAGCAAAATTTGGAGTTTTTAGCTCGACTACTCGAAGAATAAGAGAGCTTATGTAATCACGTCGGCGTTTCATTTGTCATTTTCTGAAAATAATTTTGTTAACAACATAATTATGTCTTATTATTTATTATATTATGCATTAAACATGTTCATCTGTTAATATATTGTACGTATATATATGTATGCAAACATCGCGTTCATTTTTCTCGTGGAATGAATTCGGCCGTTTCGATTACAGCTTAAAGGTAATTAGTAACTTTCTTCTTGGGGTTAGACAGATTGTACAATTCTTACATAGTTATATATTGATGGCATCACTCTATTCCTATACAATTAGGTCATCAATATTACCAACATTTACCTACCTTTTTGACTTATAACGGAAGATTCCCGTGTGGTTCTGGGGTGGTCAGTCAGTTTAAGAATTGATACCACTGCTTGACTCTTGCATGATCGTGAGAGGCGATTAATAGCTTGGGTTTCACAAGTAGGAGTTTCAGTAAGATGTGTTTCTCCAATGGTTGTGAAGTTTCTGAATCCATGTCTCATAGTTTTATGTCTTGGATCCAGAAAGTTCATATCCGTCATGGCGCCATATCAACTATATTGTGTTGCGGTGCCGTAAAACGCAAGTTATAATTCAACTGTTACATCGCAAACTATGATTTCTGTTCTAGATGCAGCCACAGACGTTTGAGTCATCATACAAACGCGTAGGAAATGTTTTCATTTGTCATTTTCTGAAAATAATTTTGTTAACAACATAATTATGTCTTATTATTTATTATGTTATGCATTAAACATGTTCATCTGTTAATAAAATGTACGTAGATATATGTATGCAAACATCGCGTCCAATTTTCTCGTGGAATGAATTCGGCCGTTTCGATTACAGCTTAAATATAATTAGTAACTTTCTTCTTGGGGTTAGACAGTTTGTACAATTCATACATAGTTATATATTGATGGCATCACTCTATTCCTATACAATTATGTCATCAATGTTACCAACATTTACCTACCTTTATGACTTATAACGCAAGATTCCCGTGTGGTTCTGGGGTGGTCAGTCAGTTTAAGAATTGATACCACTGCTTGACTCTTGCTTGATTGTGAGAGGCGATTAATAGCTAAGGTTTCACAAGTAGGAGTTTCAGTAAGATGTGTTTCTCCAATGGTTGTGAAGTTTCTGAATCCATGTCTCATAGTTTTATGTATTGGATCCAGAAAGTTCATATCCGCCATGGCGCCATATCAACTATCTTGTGTTGCGGTGCCGTAAAACGCAAGTTATAATTCAACTGTTACATCGCAAACTATGATTTCTGTTCTAGATGCAGCCACAGACGTTTGAGTCATCACACAAACGGGTAGGAAATGTTTTCATTCGTCATTTTCTGAAAATAATTGTGTTAACAACATAATTATGTCTTATTATTTATTATATTATGCATTAAACATGTTCATCTGTTAATATATTGTACGTATATATATGTATGCAAACACCGCGCCCATTTTTCTCGTGGAATGAATTCGGCCGTTTCGATTACAGCTTAAAGATAATTAGTAACTTTCTTCTTGGGGTTAATTCATACATAGTTATATATTGATGGCATCACTCTATTCCTATACAATTAGGTCAATGTTACCCACATTGACCTACCTTTTTGACTTATAACGCAAGAGTTTCGTGAGGTTCGGGGGGTGGGGGGGGGGGGGCATTTGTTATTTTCTGAAAATAATATTGTTAACAACGTTATTATGTCTTATTATGTTATGCATTAAACATGTTCATCTGTTAATGTAGTGTACGTATATATATGCATGCAAACATCGCGTCCATTTTTCTCGTGGAATGAATTCGGCTGTTTCGATTACAGCTTAAAGGTAATAGTAACTTTCTTCTTGGGGTTAGACAGTTTGTACAATTCATACATAGTTATATATTGATGGCATCACTCTTTTCCTATACAATTAAGTCATCAATGTTATCAACATTTATCTACCTTTTTGACTTATAACGCAAGATTCCCATGTGGTTCTGGGGTGGTCA
Source organism: Cyrtodaria siliqua (assembly GCA_037043455.1). NCBI lineage: Eukaryota > Metazoa > Mollusca > Bivalvia > Adapedonta > Hiatellidae > Cyrtodaria > Cyrtodaria siliqua. Next base: position 90,193 of record JAWPHD010006307.1, on the reverse strand, counting down.
GTCAGTTTAAGAATTGATACCACTGCTTGACTCTTGCATGATCGTGAGAGGCGATTATTAGCTAGGGTTTCACAAGTAGGAGTTTCAGTAAGATGTGTTTCTCCAATGGTTGTGAAGTTTCTGAATCCATGTCTCATAGTTTTATGTCTTGGATCCAGAAAGCTCATATCCGTCATGGCGCCATATCAACATATCTTGTGTTGCGGTGCCGTGAAATACAATTTATAATTCAGCTGTTACATCGCAAACTATGATTTCTGTTCTAGATGCAGCCACAGACGTTTGAGTCATCACACAAACGGGTAGGAAATGTTTTCATTTGTAATTTTCTGAAATTGTTTTTGTTAACAACATTAGTGTGTCTTATTATTTATTATGTTATGCATTAAACATGTTCGTCTGTTAATGTAGTGTACGTATATATATGCATGCAAACATTGCGTCCATTTTTCTCGTGGAATGAATTCGGCCGTTTCGATTACAGCTTAAAGGTAATTAGTAACTTTCTTCTTGGGGTTAGACAGTTTGTACAATTCATACATAGTTATATATTGATGGCATCACTCTTTTCCTATACAATTAAGTCATCAATGTTATCAACATTTATCTACCTTTTTGACTTATAACGCAAGATTCCCATGTGGTTCTGGGGTGGTCAGTCAGTTTAAGAATTGATACCACTGCTTGACTCTTGCATGATCGTGAGAGGCGATTAATAGCTAGGGTTTCACAAGTAGGAGTTTCAGTAAGATGTGTTTCTCCAATGGTTGTGAAGTTTCTGAATCCATGTCTCATAGTTTTATGTCTTGGGTCCAGAAAGTTCATATCCGCCATGGCGCCATATCAACTATATTGTGTTGCGGTGCCGTAAAACGCAAGTTATAATTCAACTGTTACATCGCAAACTATGATTTCTGTTCTAGATGCAGCCACAGACGTTTGAGTCATCACACAAACGGGTAGGAAATGTTTTCATTTGTCATTTTCTGAAAATAATTTTGTTAACAACATAATTATGTCTTATTATTTATTATATTATGCATTAAACATGTTCATCTGTTAATATATTGTACGTATATATATGTATGCAAACATCGCGTTCATTTTTCTCGTGGAATGAATTCGGCCGTTTCGATTACAGCTTAAAGGTAATTAGTAACTTTCTTCTTGGGGTTAGACAGATTGTACAATTCTTACATAGTTATATATTGATGGCATCACTCTATTCCTATACAATTAGGTCATCAATATTACCAACATTTACCTACCTTTTTGACTTATAACGGAAGATTCCCGTGTGGTTCTGGGGTGGTCAGTCAGTTTAAGAATTGATACCACTGCTTGACTCTTGCATGATCGTGAGAGGCGATTAATAGCTAGGGTTTCACAAGTAGGAGTTTCAGTAAGATGTGTTTCTCCAATGGTTGTGAAGTTTCTGAATCCATGTCTCATAGTTTTATGTCTTGGATCCAGAAAGTTCATATCCGCCATGGCGCCATATCAACTATCTTGTATTGCGGTGCCGTAAAACGCAAGTTATAATTCAACTGTTACATCGCAAACTGTGATTTCTGTTCTAGATGCAGCCACAGACGTTTGAGTCATCACACAAACGGGTAAGAAATGTTTTCATTTGTTATTTTCTGAAAATAATTTTGCTAACAACGTAATTATGTCTTATTATTTATTATGTTATGCATTAAACATGTTCATCTGTTAATATATTGTACGTATATATATATGTATGCAAACATCGCGTCCATTTTTCTCGTGGAATGAATTCGGCCGTTTCGATTACAGCTTAAAGGTAATTAGTAACTTTCTTCTTGGGGTTAATTCATACATAGTTATATATTGATGGCATCACTCTATTCCTGTACAATTAGGTCAATGACTTATAACGCAAGATTCCCGTGTGGTTCTGGGGTTGTCAGTCAGTTTAAGAATTGATACCACTGCTTGACTCCTGCATGATCGTAAGAGGCGATTAATAGCTAGAGTTTTACAAGCAGGAGTTTCAGTAAGATGTGTTTCTCCAATGGTTGTGAAGTATTTGAATCCATGTCTCATAGTTTTATGTCTTGGATCCAAAAAGTTCATATCCGCCATGGTGCCCTATCAACTATCTTGTGTTGCGGTGCCGTAAAACGCAAGTTATAATTCAACTGTTACATCTCAAACTATGATTTCTGTTCCAGATGCAGCCACAGACGGTTGAGTCATCACAATACCGGGTAGGAAATGTTTTCATTTTTCATTTTCTGAAAATAATTTGAACAACATAATTATGCCTTATTATTTATTGTGTTATGCAATTAAACATGTCCATCTGCAGGGGCGTAGCGTGGTCAATTCCCAACGTACTCACGGGGCGGGTGGGGACTTGGTAGCCACACTTCTTTTTATATCATTTTTAAAGGTTTTTTTATTCATTTTTTTATTCATTCATTTTCTGTTTTCACTGTTACGAGCATTTGACTATGCCACGCTACGCCGCTGATCTGTTAATGCATTGTACGTATATATGCGTGCATACAGCGTGTCCATTTGTCTCGTGGAATGCATTCGGCCGTTTCGATCACAGCTTAAAGGTAATGAGTAACTTTCCTCTTGGGCTATCTATATGAGTTCTTGTACTCAGAGCAAAAAGTTTATCGGAACATTTCAACTACATCTCGTAGTCTTTTCATCAGCTGTTATACTGGTCATCACGTGACGTGGAAGGTCACATGACAACAGGAGAAATCTTTTACTGGCGGTTACTCCAGGCCCTCGTCTCGGTTGAGAGATGGTTGTCGCTACTTGATAGCAATCGCCTCCTGTACTCGTCTTTTGATGTGCACATCCTCTGGGCATAATTACCTTGGAGTTCTCCCGCTTGATGGAATGTCCAGTTTTCTCAAAATGTTCTTTTATAGCCCAGTTGGATCTTGTGGTATGTTCTTTAAGTCTGATTTCTAAAGATCTTCCCACTTCACCAACATAATCAGAGTCACATTGTTTGCATTTGATGTAATGCACCACGCCACGTTTCTTTAAGGGTAGGTTTTATCTTTTACATGTGTCAATTACTGTCTTAATGAATTAAAAGGTTAGTGAAACATATTGAGATTGTATTTCTTGAAAACCATGTGCAGTATTTCTGATGTACCTCTCACATAGGGAAGTCTTCCTCTCTCCTCAATTCCCTTTCTTCTTCCCTATGTGAGAGGGACATCAGAAGTACTGCACTTCAAGCAATACAATGTCAATACGTTTCACTAACCCTTTAATTCATTAGGACAGTAATTGACACATGTAAACGCTAAAACCGATCCCTTAAAGAAATGTGGCGTGGTATATAACATCAAATGCGAGCAATTTGACCCTATTATGTTGGTTAGACGGGAAGATCTTTAGATATCAGACTTAAAGAACACAGCACAAGATTCAACTCGGCTATAAAAGAACATTGTGAGAAAACTGGACTGAACATTCCATCAAGCCGCAGAACACCAAGGCAATTATTACCTCAGAGGATGTGTTAAAAGACACGTAAAGGAGGCGATTGCTATCAAGCAGCGGCAGCCATCTCTCAACCGAGACGGTGGTCAATAAGATCAAGAATTGATACTACTGCTTGACTCTTGCATGATCGTAAGAGGCGATTAATAGGGTTTTACTAGTAGAAGTTTCAATAAAATGCGCTTCTCCAGCGGTTGTGAAGTTTCTGAATGCATGTGTCATAGTTGTATGTCTTGGATCCAGAAAGTTCATATCCGTCGTGGTGCCATATCAACTATCGTGAGTTGCTGTGCCGTAAAACCCAAGTTATAATTCAACTGTTTCATCGCAAACAATAATTTATGTTCTAGATGCTGCAACAGACGTTCGAGTCGAAACAAAAACAGGTAGGAAATATTTTCGTTTTTGTGTCGCCTTTTCGAAGAAAAATGCGATACATAGGGATCACTTTGTCGTTCGTCCGTCCGTCAGTCTGCCAGTCTGTCTGTCCGTCAGTCCGTCAGTCCTTTATTTATATTACATAGATGCTGGAAACCTTTATTTATGTTACAGAGATGCTGGAAACCTTTATTTATGTTACAGTAATGCTGGAAACCTTTATTTATATTACATAGATGCTGGAAACCTTTATTTATGTTATACTAATGCTGGAACCCTTAATTTATGTTACAGAGATGCTGGATACCTTTATTTATGTTACAGAGATGCTGGAAACCTTTATATATGTTAATAAGTACTGATAAAGGTGATCCTTTGAGAGCAACTAACACAATTAAGAGAATAAAGCAGCAGTCTCGGTTATATTGAGTCTGTTCATGAGAAGTAATGGAGGAAGCAACACTTCTCACGCCCCCTAGCACCGGCTTAAGCGGTATTCTACTTCAAAGCCACCTATATTGGGCTCGTTGGTCCCAAAGGACCAGTAAAAAATAACACTACTGATTCGTAGCACGGGGAGACGTTTTACAGCCAATGCTGGAACCCTTAATTTATGTTACAGAGATTTTATGTTACAGAGATGTTGCAACCCTTTATGTTAAACAAATATGCTGGAACCCTTTATTTATGTTACATAGATGCGGGGATCCTTTATTTATGTTACAGAGATGCTGGAAACCTTTATTTATGTTACAGAGATGCTTAAAACCATTATTTATGTTACAGTAATGCTGGAAACTTTTATTTATATTACATAGAAGCTGGAAACCTTTTTTATGTTACACAAATGCTGGAACCCTTTATTTATGTTACACATATGTTGGAACCCTTTATTTATGTTACAGAGATGTTGGAAACCTTATATAAGTTACAGAGATGCTGGATACCTTTATTTATGGTACAGTAATGCTGGAAAACTTTATTTATGTTACATAGATGCTGGAAACCTTTATTTATGTTACACAAATGCTGGAACACCTTATTTATGTTACATAGATGCTGGAAACCTTTATTTATGTTACAAAGAAGCTGGAAACCGTTATTTATATTACAGAGATGCTGGAAAACTTTATTTATGTAACAGATATGCTGGAACCCTTAATTTATGTTACATATATGCTGGAAACCTTTATTTATGTTATAGAGATGCTGGAAACCTTTATTTATGTTACAGAGATGCTGGATACCTTTATTTATGTTACCGTAATGCTGCAAACATTTATTTATGTTACAGAGATACTGGAACCCTTAATTTATGTTACAGATAGGCTGGATGACTTTATTTATGTTACAGAGATGCTGGAACCCTTTATTTATGTTACACAAATATGCTGGAACCCTTTATTTATGTTACAGAGATGCTGGAAACCTTTATTTATGTTACACATATGTTGGAACACTTTATTTATGTTTCAGGGATGCTGGAAACCTTTATTTATGTTACAGAGATGCTGGAAACCTTTATTTATGTTACACAAATACTGGAACCCTTTATTTATGTTACATAGATGCTGGAAACATTTATTTATGTTACAGAGATGCTGGAAACCTTTATTTATGTTACAGTAATGCCGGAAACCTTTATTGATGTTACCGAGATGCTGAAACCTTAATTTATGTTACAGAGATGCTGGATGCCTTTATTTATGTTACAGAGATGCTGGAACCCATTATTAATGTTACACAAATATGCTGGAAGACTTTATTTATGTTACAGAGATGCTGGAAACTTTCATTCATGTAACATATATGTTGGGACACTTTATTTATGTTTCAGAGATGCTGGAAACCTTTATTTATGTTACAGAGATGCTGGAAACCTTTATTTATGTTACACAAATACTGGTACCCTTTATTTTTGTTACAGAGATGCTGGAAAACTATATTTATGTTACAGAGATGCCGGAAACCTTTATTTATGTTACAGTAATGCCGTAAAGCTTTATTGATGTTACCGAGATGCTGGAACCTTAATTTATGTTACAGAGATGCTGGAACCTCTTATTTATGTTACACAAATATGCTGGAAGACTTCATTTATGTTACAGAGATGCTGGAAACTTTTATTTATGTTACACATATGTTGGAACCCTTTATTTATGTTACCGAGATGCTGGAAACCTTTATTTATGTTACGCAAATGCTGGAACCCTTTATTTATGTTACATAGATGCTGGAAACCTTTATTTATGTTACAGAGATGCTGGAAAACTTTATTTATGTTACAGAGATGCTGGAAACCTTTATTTAAGTTACAGAGATGCTGGAACCCTTTATTTATGTTACACAAATGTTGGAACCCTTTATTTATGTTACAGAGATGCTGGAAATCTTTATTTATGTTACAGAGATGCTGGAAACTTTTATTTGTGTTACACAAATGCTGGAACCCTTTATTTATGTTACACATATATTTTACAGAGATAACTCTTCTTTCCTGATTGCAGATGCGATCAAATCCACCAGAGGAAAAGTTGTTCTGGGTGACTGAAGTTGCAACAACCCACATCCCGCAGACGTCACCTCAGGTAGACTTCTAGACTATACTATGAAAATGTTGCTATAACATGTGATCTCTTCTTTTCTGATTACAGATACGATCAAATCCACCAGACGAAAAGTTGTTCTGGCTGAATATGAAGTTGCAACCACCAAGCTGCTGCAGACGACACACCAGGTAGACTACTAGACTATACCATTTACTATGAAAATGTTGCTAAAACATGAAATATCTCTTCTTTTCTGATTACAGATGCAATCAAATCCACCGGAGGAACAGTTGTTCTGGCTGACTGTGAAGTTGCAACCACCAAACTGCTGCAGACGACTCATCAGGTAGACTACTAGATTGTAATATTGGCTATGAAAATGTTGCTAAAACATACAATAACTCTTCTTTCCTGATGGCAGATGCAATCAAATCCACCAGATGAAAAGTTGTTCTGACTGACTGAAGTTGCAGCAACCAACCTCCTGCAGACGTCAACTAAGGTAATCTTTTAGACTATACTGTTTACTATGAAAATGTTGCTGAAGCATAATATCTCTTCTTTTATGATTGCATATGCGATCAAATCCAACAATGGAACAAATATTCTGGTTGACTTTGAAGCTGCAACAACCAACATGCTGCAGACAACACAACAGGTAGACTACTAGACTATATTAATTACTATGAAAATGTTGCTAAAACATGTAATATCTGCACTTTTCTTTTCTGAATCCATTTGCGATCAAATCCACGAGAGGAAAAGTTGCTCTAGCAGATTATGAAGTTGCAAAAACGGACCTGCTGCAGACGATACAACAGACTACTATACTAGACTATATTATTTACTATGAAAATGTTGCTAAAACATGTGATCTCTTCTTTTTTAATTACAGATGAGATCTGATCCACCGGAAGAATAGTTGTTCTTGCTGACTATGAAGTTGCAAACGCCAAATTGCTGCAGATGACACCTGGTAGACTACTAGACTATACTTTTTATTATATAATGTTGCTAAAACATGTAATATCTCTTCTTTTCTGATTGCAGATGCCATCAAATCCACCAGAGGAAAAGTTGTTCTGGGTGACTGAAGTTGCAACAACCCACCTCCTGCAGACGTCACCTCAGGTAGACTTCTAGACTATACTGCTTACTATGAAATTGTTGCTAGAAAAGGATGAAATATCTCTTCCTTTCTGATTACAGTTGCAATTAAATCAGCCGGAGGAAAAGTTGTTCTGGCTGACTATGATGTTGCAACCACCAACCTGCTGCATGCGACACATCAGGTAGACTTCTAGACTTCTGAGGACATGTTGTTCTGGCTGACTATGAAGTTGTTACCACCAAGCTGCTGCAGACGACACAACAAGTAGACTATTGGACTATACTATTTCCTATGAAAATTTTGCTAAAATATGAAATATCTCTTCTTTTCTGATTACAGATGCGATCAAATCCACCCGAGAAAAAGTTGTTCTGGCTGACTATGAAGTTGCATCCACCAAGTTGCTGCAGACGATACACCAAGTAGTCTACTAGACTGTACTATTTACTATGAAAATGTTGCTTAAACATGTTTATCTCTTCTTTTATGCTTACAGATGCGATCAAATCCACCAGAGGAAAAGTTGTTATGGCTGACTATGAAGTTGTAACATCCAACCTACTGTAGACTACACAAAAGGTGGACTACTTGACTCTAATATTTACAACGAACATGTTGCTAAAACATGTGATCTCTTCTTTTCTAATTACAGATGCGATCAAATCCACCAGAGGAAAAGTTGTTCTGGCTGACTATGAAGTTGCAACAACCAACCGGCTGCAGACGACACAACAGGTAGACTACTAGACTATACTATTTATTATAAAAACGGTGCTAAAACATGTAATATTTCTTTTCTGATTACAGATGAGATCAAGTGCACTAGAGGAAAAGTTTTTCTGGCTGAATTTGAAGTTGCAACAACCAACATACTGCTGACAAGACATCAGGTAGACTACTGGACATTACTATTTACCATGAAAATGTTGCTTAAACATGTGATCTCTTCTTTTCTGATTTAAGTTATGATCAAATGCACCAGTGGAAACATTATTCAGGCTGAATTTGATGTTGCAACCATCAAGTGCAGCAGACGACACATCAGGTAGACTACTAGACTATATTATTTACAACGAAAATGTTGCTAAAGCATAATATTTCTTCATTTCTGATTGCAGATGCGATCAAATCCACCAGAGGAAATAATATTATGGCTGACTATGAAGTTGCAACAACCAACCTGCTGCAGACGAAACAACAGGTAGACTACTAAACTATATTATTTACTATGAAATGTTGCTAAAACATGTGATCTCTTTTTTTCTAATTACAGATACGATCAAATCTGCCTGAGGAAAAGTTGTTCTGGCTGTCTATGAAGTTGAAACCAACAAGCTGCTGCTGACGACACACCTGGTAGACTACTAGACAAGACTAATTATTATAAAAACGTTGCTAAAACATGTAATAATTCTTCTTTTCTGATAACAGATGAGATCAGGTCCACCAGAGGAAAAGTTGTTCTGGCTGATTATGAAGTTGCAACAACCACCCTACTGCTGACGAGACATCAGGTAGACTACTAGACTATATTATTTGCTTAGAAAATGTTGCAAAAACACATCTTTTCTTTTCTGATAACAGATGCGGTTCAATACACAGGAGGAAAAAATGTTCTGGCTTACTATGAAGTTGCAACCTCCAACCTGCTGCATACGACACATGAGGTTGACTATACTATTTACAAGGAAAAGGTTGCTAAAACATGTGATCTCTTCTTTTCTGATAACAGATGCGATGGAATCCTCAACAGGAATAGTTGTTCAGGCTAACTATAAAGTTGCAACATCCAACTGCTGCAAACGACACATCAGGTAGACAATTAGACTATACTAGTTACTATGACAATTGTCCTTAAACATGTTTTATCTCTTTTCTGTTTGCAGATGCGTTCTAATCCACGAGAGAAAAAGTTGTTCTGGCTGACTATGAAGTTGCAACCACCAAGCTGCAGCAGAAGACCCATCAGGTAGACTACTAGACTACTGTAATATCTCTTCTTTGCTGATTGAATTTGCTTTCCAATCCACCAGTGGAAACGTTGTTCTGGCTGAATTTGAAGTTGCATCCACCAAGCTGCTGCATATTTCACATCAGGTAGACTAATAGACTATTCTGTTTTCTATAAAAATGTTGCTAAACATGTAATATCTCTATTTTTGTGACTACATATGCGATCAAATCCAAAGGAGGAAAAGTTGCTCTGGCTGACTATGAATCGGAACCACCAATCTGCTTTAGACGACACATCAGGTGGACAACTAGACTATACTATTTACTATGAAAATGTTGCTTAAACATATTTTTGTTTACATATACGATCAAATCTACCATTGGAAATTATGATCTGGCCGACTATGAAGTTGCAACCACCAAGCTGCTGCAGACGACTGTCCACGTCAGGTAGACTACTAGACTATATTATTTACTACGAAAAGGTTGCTAAAACATGTGATCTCTTCTTTTCTAATTACAGATGCGATCAAATCCACCGGAGAAAAAGTTGTTCTTGCTCTCTATGAGGTTGCAATACCCAAGCTTCTGCAGATGACACAACAGGTAGTTTATTAGACTATAATATTTACAATGAAATGTTGCTAAAGCATGATATCTCTACTTTTCTGATTGCAGATGCGATGAAATCCGCCAGAGGAAAAAATATTCTGGCTGACTATGAAGTTGCAACAACCAACCTGCTGCTGACGAAGCAACAGGTAGATTACTAAACTATATTATTTTCTATTAAAATGTTGCTAAAACATGTGATCTATTCTTTTCTGATTACAGATGCGATCAAGTACACCAGAGGAAAAGTTGTTCTGGCTTAATATGAAGTTGCAACCACCAAGCTGCTGCAGACGAGACACATCAAGTAGACTACTAGACTATATTATTTACAAGGAAAATGTTGCTAAAACATAAAATCTCTTCGTTCTGATGACAAATTCGATCAAATCCATCAGAGGAAAAGTTGTTCTGCTGACAGAAGTTGCAACAACCAACCTCCTGCATACGTCACCTCATGTAGACTTCTAGACTATACTTTTTACTATGAATATGTTTCTATAACATGTGATCTATTCTTTTCTGATTACAGATGCGATCAAGTACACCAGAGGAAAAGTTGTTCTGGCTTACTATGAAGTTGCAACAACCATCCTCCTGCAGACGTCACCTAAGGTAGACTTCTAGACTATACTGTTTACTATGAAATTGTTGCTAAAACATGAAATATCTCCTTCTTTCTGATTACAGAGGCAATTAAATCCACCGGATGAAAAGTTGTTGAGGCTGACTATGAAGTTGCAACATCCAACCTGCAGTAGACGACACAAAAGGTGGACTACTTGACTCTAATATTTACAACGAAAATGTTGCTAAAACATGTGATCTCATCTTTCTAATTACAGATGCGATAAACTCCACCGGAGAAAAGGTTGTTCTTGCTGTCTATGAAGTTTCAACCACCAAACTGCTGCAGACGACACACCTGGTAGACTACTAGACTATACTATTTATTATAAAAACGTTGCTAAAACATGTAATAGATTACAGTTGTGATCGTCCACTATGGGAAAAGTTGTTCTGCCTGACTTTGAAGTTGCAAAAACCAACATACTGCAGACAAGACATCAGGTAGACTACTAGACTATATTATTTACTACGAAAAGGTTGCTAAAACATGTGATCTCTTCTTTTCTAATTACAGATGCGATCAAATCCACCGTAGGAAAAAAGTTATTGATGTCTACGAAGTTGCAAACACAAAGCTGCTGCGGACGGCACATCAGGTAGACTACTAGCCTATACTATTTACTATGAAAATGTTGCTAAAACATGTAATATATCTTCTTTTCTGTTTACATATGTGATCAAATCCACAAAAGGAAAGGATGATCTGGCTAAATCTGAAGTTGCAATCCCCAAGCTGCTGCAGATGACACAACAGGTAGTCTATTAGACTATAATATTTACAATGCAAATGTTGATAAAGCATAATATCTCTACTTTTCTGAATGCAAATGCGATCAAATGCGCCAGAGGAAAAAATGTTCTGTCTGACTATGAAGTTGCAAAACCAACCTGCTGCTGACGAAACAACAGGTAGATTACTAAACTATATTATTTACTATGAAAATGTTGCTAAAATATGAAATATATCTTCCTTTCTGATTACAGAGGCAATTAAATAAACCAGAGGAAAAGTTGTTCTGGCTGAATATAAAGTTGCAACCACCTAGCTGCTGCAGACGAGACATCTAGACTATACTGTTTACTATGAAAATGTTTCTATAACATGTGATCTCTTCTTTTCTGATTACAGATGCGATAACATCCACCAGAGGAAAAGTTGTTCTGGCCGGCTATGAAGTTGCAACAACCATCTTCCTGCAGACGTCACCTCAGGTAGACTTCTAGACTATACTGTTTACTATGAACTTGTTGCTAAAACATGAAATATCTCTTCCTTTCTGATTACAGAGGCAATTAAATAAACCAGAGGAAAAGTTGTTCTGGCTGGCCATGAAGTTGCAACCATCAAGCTGCTGCAGACGACACATCAGGTAGACTATTGAACTACATGTATAATATTTACAACGAAAATGTTGCTAAAACATATACTATCTTGTCTTTTCTGATTGCAGATGCGATCAAATCCACCAGAGGAAAAGAAATCCGGCTGACTATGAAGTTGCAACAACCAACCTGCTGCAGCCAACACAACAGGTAGAGTACTAGACTATACTATTTATTATGAAAATGCTGCTAAAACGTTTCTAACTACAGGTGCGGTCAAATCCATCAGAGGAAAAGTTCTGGCTGACTATGAAGTTGCATCTATCAAGCTGCTGCAGAAGATACATCAGGTAGACTACAAGACTATACTATTTACTATGAAAATGTTGCTGAAACATGTAATATCACTTCTTTTCTGATTGAAGTTGCTTTCCAATCAACCAGTGGAAACGTTGTTCTGGCTGAATTGGAAGTTGCAACTATCAAACTGCTGCAGAGGACAAATCAGGTAGACTATTAATTAGACTATACTATTTACTATGAAATGTTGCTAAAACAGGTAATATCTCTACTTTCTGACTACAGATGCGATTAAATCTAAAAGAGGAAATGTTGTTCTGGCTGACTATAAAGTTGGAACCGCCAAGCTGCAGCAGACGACACATCAGGTGGACTTCTGAGACTATACTATGTACTATGAAAATGTTGCTTATACATGTTTTATCTCTTCTTTTCTGTTTACATATGCGATCAAATTCCCCAGCGGAAATTATGATCTGGCTATGACGTTGCAACCGCCAAGCTGCTGCCGACGACACATCAGGTACGACTACTAAACTATAATATTTACAACAAACAAATTGCTAAAGCATACTATCTCTTCTTTTCTGATTGCAGATGCGATCACATCCGCAAGAGCAAAAGTTGCTCTGGCTTATTATGAAGTTGCAACCATCAAGCTGCTGCAGACGACACATCAGGTAGACTACTAGACTATACTGTTTACTAAGAAAATATTGCTAAAACATGTAATATCTCCCATTTTCTAATTACAGATGCAATCAAATCCACCAGAGGAAAATTGTTCTGGCTGGCTATGAACGAAAATGTTGCTAAAACATATACTATCTCGTCTTTTCTGATTGCAGATGCGATCAAATCCACCAGAGGGAAAAAAAATCCGGCTGACTATGAAGTTGCCACAACCAACCTGCTGCAGCCGACACAACAGGTAGACTACTAGAATATCCTATTTACTATGAAAATGTTGCTAAAACATGTGATCTCTTCTTTTCTAATTGCAGATACGGTCAAATCCACCAGAGGAAAAGTTGTTCTGGCTGACTATGAAGTTGCAACTATCAAGTTGCTACATGCGACACATCAGGTGGATAACTAGACTATACTATTTACTATGGAAATGTTGCTAAACATGTAATATCTCTACTTTTCTGACTACAGATGCGATCAATCCAAAGACGGATAAGTTGTTCTGGCTGACTAAGAAGTTGCAACCACCAATCTGCTGAAGACGACACATCAGGTGGATAACTAGACTATACTATTTACTATGAAAATGTTTCTTAAACATGTTTTATCTCTTCTTTTCTGTTTACAGATGCGGTCAAATAGAGTTGTTCTGGCTGACAATGAAGTTGCAGTTTCCATGCTGCTGCAGCAGAAAACACATCAGGTAGACTACTAGGCTATACTATTTACCATGAAAATGTTGCTTAAACATGTAATATCTCTTCTTTTCTGATTGAAGTTGCGATCAAACCCACCAGAAGAAACATTGTTCTTGCTGAATTTGAAGTTGCAACCACCAAGCTGCTGAAGACGGCACATCAGGTGGACTTCTAAACTATACTATTTACTATGAAAATGTTGCAAAAACGTGTATTGTCTCTTCTGATTGAAGTTGCGATCAAATCCACAAATGGAAACGTTGTCTGGCTGAATTTGAAGTTGCAACCACCAAGCTGCTGCAGACGACAACAGGTAAACTTCTAAACTACACTATTTACTAAGAACCGTTGCTAAAACGTAATGTTTTTTCTGCTTACAGATGCGATCAAATCCACCAGAGGAAAAGTTGTTCCGGCTGAATATGAAGTTGCAACAACCAACCTGCTGCAGACGACACAACAGGTAGACTTCTAGACTATACTATTTACTATGAAACTGTTGCTAAACATGTAATATCTCTTCTTTTCTGATTGCAGATGCGATCATATCCACCAGAACAAAAGTTGTTCTGGCTTATTTTGAAGTTGCAACCATCAAGCTGCTACAGGCAAACACATCAGGTAAACTTCTAGACTATACTATTTACTATGAAAACGTTGATAAAACTTGTCTAATTACAGATGCGGTCAAATCCACCAGAGTAAAGGTTGTTCTGGCTGAATTTGAAGTTGCAACCACCAAGCTTCTGCAGACGACACATCAGGTAGACTATTAGACTAGACTATTTACTATGAAAATTTTACTAAAACATTTTTTATCTCTTCTTTTCTGTTTACAGATGCGATCAAATCCACCAGAGGAAAGGATGTTCCGGCTGACTATGAAGTTGCAACCACCAAGCTGCTGCAGACGACACATCAGGTAGACTACTAGACTATACTATTTACTATGAGAATATTGCTAAAACATAACATCTCTTAGATGCGATCAAATCCACCAGAGTAAAAGTAGTTCTGGTTCCACAAAGTTCATATCCGTCATGGCGCCATATCAACTATCTTGTAATGCGGTGACGTAAAGCCCAATTTATAATTCAGCTGTGACATATCAAACTATGAAACTTTAATTTTATTTTTCATTTTCTGAACTTGTTTTTGTTAACAACATACTTATGCCTTATTATGTATTGCGTTATGCATTAAACATATTCATCTGTTAATGTAACTGACGTATATATGCATGCAAACATCGCGTCTATTTTTCTCGTGGAATGAATTCGGTCGTTTCGATCGCTGCTTAAAGGTAATTAGTAACATTCCTCTTGGAATTCTACAATTTGTACAGTTCATACATAGTTATAGATTCATGACATCAATCTATTTCTATACAATTAGGTCATTGTTACCAACACTGACCTACCTTTTTTGACTTAAAACGCAAGAGTCACGAGTGGTTCGGGGTGGTCAATAAGATCAGGAATTAATACCACTGCTCGACTGTTGCATGATCGTAAGAGGCGATTAATGGATTTTACAAGTCGGAGTTTCTGTAAGACATGTTTCTCCAAAGGTTGTTAAGTTTCTGAATCCATATCTCATAGTTTTATGTCTTGGATCCAGAAAGTGGCACCATATCAACTATCTTGTGTTGCGGTGCCGTAAAACCCAATTTATAATTTAGCTGTTACATCGCAAACTATGATTTTTGTTCTAGATGCAGCCACAGACGTTTGAGTCATCACAAAAACGGGTAGGAAACGTTTTCATTTTTCATCATTTTCTGAACATAATTTTGTTAATAACATAATGATGCCTTATTATTTATTATGTTATGCATTACACGTATAGATTCATGCGAGCTTCGCGTCCATTTTTCTCGTGGGATGAATTCGGCCGTTTCGATCACAGCCTAATGGTAATTAGTAAATTTCCTCTTGGGTTTCTACAGTTTGTACAATGAATTGATGACATCAATCTATTCCTATACAATTAGATCATTGTTACCAACATTGACCTACCCTTTTATTATGTTACTAGTTTCTGGCCTTGATTTAACTATTTACATGTACATGTACTAAAACACTATATCGTTTTCTTCATGCTTCCAGGTTATACAACTGTCTTCAGATTCTGACACGTCTTCACCAGCCTGTCATCCAGATTTTACAACCATGTTCATATGGAAATAGAACAACCGGTCACCTCAAATAACCAGGTTCTTCCCTATAGACATATTCGTCTTCGGTATTCTACAACCGTCTTCATTGTAACACATCTCAATCCCATCTTCCAGATTCTACAACCGTCTTCATTGTAATACATCTCAAACCCATCTTCCAGATTCTACAACCGTCTTCATTGTAATACATCTCAAACCCATCTCCCAGATTCTACAACCGTCGTCATTGTAATACATCTCAATCGCATCTTCCAGATTCTACAACAGTCTTCATTGTAATACATCTCAAACGCATCTTCCAGATTCTACAACAGTCTTCATTGTAATACATCTCAAACCCATCTTCCAGATTCTACAACCGTCTTCATTGTAATACATCTCAAACCCATCTTCAAGATTCTACAACCGTCTTCATTGTAACACATCTCAAACCCATCTTTCAGATTCCCGCTGCGGGTTCGAACCCCACTGGGAGTTCGACTTGTCAAGTAAGAAGTATTGATTCTTACGTATGGCGGGAGGCATACAGTACTACTGGTTCTAACCAGGAAAAATGAGATTGTCTACCTCTACCACAAAATAATCGACCGTCATATATGGCCTAACATGTGCCGATTCTACATCCATATTCTGAAACAACAAAGCATAAAGCTTGATTATATCGCCCCGGTGTCAGTTTTGCATAAAATCGAATGTCATATATAGCCTAAAATGTGCTGAAATGACGTTAAACAGCACTCAGCCAATCAACCAACTATGGCGGCCTAACATGTGTAAAAATGAAGTAAAACGCCAGACAAACAAACCAACAAATATTCCAGATTCTACATCCATTTTCATTGTAATACATATTCACCAGTCTTCCAGATTCTACAACCGACATCATTGTAATACATCTCCAGTCCATCTTCCAGATGTTATATCCGATTTCAATGTTTACATCTCCAGCCCAACTTCCAGATTCTACATCATATATAGAACAAAACGTGCTAAAATGACAGACCATTCCAGATTCTTCATCGTAATTAAGCCTGTCTTCCAGAATATACATCCGCCTTCATAGGAAAAAAATGGTGGTCTGCATCTGCCACTTAAAATGACTGATTTATTTAATTTATTCAATGTTCTGAAAATGACAAAATACACCATTCAGCTAACCAACCAACCAACCAACCTGTCTTCCAGATTCTATCCCCGTCTTCGTTGTAATACATCTCCAGCCTATGTTCCAGATTCTACACCCGTTTTTCTTGTAATGCACCTACAGCCTGTCTTCCAGATTATACATACATACTGGAAAAAGTCGTCCACCACTTAAAAATCGACTATCAGATATAGCCTAAAATGTGCTGAAAATGACGAATACACCAACCAGCCAGCCAGCCCAGCGAACCAGCCAGGCCCAGCCAGCCAGCTAAGGGTGTCGGGAAGCGCACTCATTTCATCAATTCCACCCGGGTTAGTTGCCCCGTCTCGGATTTGTTATAGAGAGTCGCCCTCCCGGACACGTGGGTTTTCCCCGGGTACTCCGGTTTCCTCCCACACATGACAGTGCACTGTCATGTCATCCGTGCTATCGTCCACGAGAAGCTGGAATGGTTGGTAAATGGTTGTAATATAAAACGTTATGAATTACGCTTTATATAACAACAAGTCCTAGTCACACCTCCTCGTGGTACCAACTGGAAACTATGGATTCTCAAATCAGAAAATCTGTAGGCTAAGGTGACAGGTCGCAATTCAAATACACATTAATTATCTATTAAATATATATTTGTTTCATCATACATGTATATATATATGGGTTTAAAAAAAACAACTTAATATGTTGTCACAATGTGTGCAAAAATAACGTGTTATCCCCGATCAAAATGCAAAAACTCCTTGTGAAAAACATTGTGAAAATGTCCCAAAAGGGTCCACCCTGAGTACCCTGTCAAACCAGAAACTTCGCCCACTTGTTTCTTTTCTAGTTGTAGTTGTCTGCACGATACTCATGATATTAACCGTCACAATCTATCTCTCATGGATATCGAATTGTGCGTTGTTAAGGTCCGCCCAGCACCCCAGCACCCTGTCAAACCACCAAGTTCTCCCAATTGTTTCTTTTGTACTGTCTGCGCGATACTCGTAAAATCAAGTCGCAACATTCTACATAGAAATAACTATCATGTAACTTAGGCTTAAATGAATTAATTTAAAACGATAATATGAACGGTATGAAAGAGTATACATATAACCTAAAATTCATGAAATTCAACCACAGACCTTTCGGGCTTCATGGGGCTTGGTTCCTGACAACCTAACCAATGGATAACTGCCCTTGGAACCCCATCTCACACTAGACTTCCATTGGACCATGACAGTTATTCATTGTTGAGGAATATATGGTACAATAACAGCGTTTTATAACTTATATTTGTTGGGATTGAGTGGATTTGGGGGATTTGAGGAAGATTTTTGTGTTTCATGACACCCTCACAATACAGTTGGGCAGGCTAATGTTCGACGAAAGCCCAATTTACCTGCAACAGTTTCTTTCCCATCCACATTACACGTAATTTGTTCTCCATCTGTTTTTCCTTGTTTATTTACCGTCCGCCCCGGGGGCATAATTAACGATCTTACATAGTTCCGATCTGTTAATCAAGCATATATCCATCAGAGATTTGAGACAATATAACGAACACTATAACCTGTACCAAAGACGAGTTGTCCAACAGAACACAACGGATGGCGGGAAATGTACAGTACTGGTTCTACCCAGGAAAAATGGGTGGTCTGCCTCCACCACAAAAAAATCGACCGTCATATATAACCTTACATGTGTTAAAAATGACGTCAAACACATACAAACAAACAAACAAACAAACACATGGCCAATGCTTGTGGAAACTTAACCCATGAACAATAGAGGGCGCTGCTGGAAACTGCATTTCAGAACTACGATTCCTTTAGGTACCCTTTGACAGTCATTCAACCTCTGTGGCATGCTAACTCGCTTGTAACATAGCCTACAAGTTGAACAGCTGAGTACAAGTCTGTATCAGTCATTAATCAGGCAACCTTAGTGCAAAAGGACCTGAGGGTTCGAGTTAGAAGGAATCTAACTTTAATTACATATCTGAATCATACACGTCGCATGTATTTACAACTTTTGGGTCATTTTGATTTTATGGCGTCTTCTTTTAGCATCGAGCTCAATGACCAACTGTATAGTGCTGTCACACTGTTAACATATTTGACGGTATATATACAACCCGTTATCATCTTACAGGTACTATAGATATAACCCGTTATCATCATATTACAAGTACTATATATATATAACCCGTTATCATCGTACAGGTACTATAGATATAACCCGTTATCATCTTACAGGTACTATAGATATAACCCGTTATCATCTTACAGGTACTATAGATATAACCCGTTATCATCTTACAGGTTCTTTGCCGTAATTGGCTCTGTTTGGTCCTGGCTCTCGAGTTTATGGGACTACGTGGACGGCTAGGTATCTCTGTGATGGTATAATGTGTATAATCAAATGTGTAAAACACGAAACACACAGCAAATCGTGAAGTATTAGCAAGCTTTCAAAACTCCATCTAGATTTTTTAATCTATTTAAACCATTAAATAAAAGGTACTAACATTAGAAGTCATTTGGAATATTTCACCTACGTCTCAATGTATAATTAGCAAATAGTAATATGCAAAAACAATTTGTTATGAATTATTCATATATTTACTACCGGTAATAATAATTTGTGGACAGCCACCTAGAAATAAATATTTTACAGCCAAAATATATTTTTGATAGTGGCTTTCCCATGTAAATTCATTGTTGAATGGGGGCACATTACTCTTGATTTTCTATTTTCTAACGTGTTAGAAACGAGATTTCCCCTATATAATCAACAGAAAAGTAACGATAATTCAACACTTTCTAACGCGTTAAGACGTATAAAAAAGTAACAGGTTAGTATTTACACGTTTAATCTGTTAAGCAGTTTTCGCATTCTAGGAGTAACGCGTCAAAAATATATCCGTAACGCGTGTAACGTGTTACTTGTTAAATACGTAAAGCAGTGAAAATCAAGTTTACAAACACTGAAACAATGGCTTACCGCGCTTTTGTAGTCTTCGCTCCAGCTAATAGCTCAGCGGTGACGTGATCTTATCACGTCTGCGATAAGCAAATTATTCAAATGTTACTTCCATACAAATAGGACAGTTTCACCGTATGCATTTAGACTCTGTGGGTCAGGGTTCCTAAATGGTTCTTAAATATATAAAGCATGCCTTTTTCCCTTGAGAGTTGAACTCCTGCAATATCTTACTGCCACCAACCTTAAACCCAAAGTTGGTAAAAATCCAAATTAATTTACTAAAGTCATTGCGCAAATTAATTGTCATAACCAAGGACAATAACTCTATAATGCATGCATTGATTACGCAAAACTTTAGAACTCGTTTGAGATCTACTTTAAATAAACCTTTACTAACCAATTTTGGTGAAAAAGCTTATCGATGACAAACAATTCACATAAGCCTGTCTGTTTATAGCCAGTAGACGGACAGATACAACAGTAAACTACATATTTAAAGTTTTATATTGAAGGAAAAGGTACGGTTTGATTGTGGTAAGAAAGAATTGTAAAAGGAAAACTATGTTATAAGCTTGTTTTTCTTTATTTCAGTATAATAATTTAACTTTCATTTACATACATGTACAAACAAACAATAAGCATGCTTTATATAACAGAATATGGAAGATGAATTGAATTGAATTGGGCTTTATGGCGCACCAACACATGAAAGGTTATATGGCGCCTACCATGAATGAACATGCCAGGCTCATCCTCCATTTACATCAAGATAACATGTGGAGAATGGGCTTTGAACCTTTTAACCTGCAGAACTACAGAGTTGCCGAAAATGCTATAATAGTCATTCCGTATACTATGGAGCCAAGTTTCCACGTGTGTCAGAGAAATCTGGAAAAATGAATGATGTCATTTCAAATAATACAATAAAAACATAAAAAATTATATGTGAAGTACTGAATGAAATGTTGTTTCCATGGAAATGAAACAACTATTTTTTTATTTTTTTATCAAGTTATATAATTTATACTAAAAGAAAGAGAAACGCCACTCGGACATTTTCGCTATATAATGTATAAAAGTCTAACATAGCCACATACCATTCGATTAACAACAGTATATTACGCATACAATATATAGCGGAAACTCCCAAATTGCGTTTCTGTTTTACCCCAAGATCACTAGTTTGAATGATATGTGAAGAATGTTTCAAGTGGTTTTATAGATCAGAAAGAAATCTACTTTTTTACCATTAAATGCCATCAATATTAGAAAGTTCTATATATCAAAAGGCACCAAGATAACACTAGTCTGAAAGACAACTTGAATGGTTGAATGAACATTAGATAAATTGGCCTTTTTCCATGGAAACACAAAACCATACTAAGTTAAAATTCTGTTCTCTATATCTAAAGGCACAACAAAACCACTAGGTTGATATCTTGAGTTACTATTAGAAAGCTACATTAAACGTTTTTCACTAAGCTGGTCCTTATGTTCTATTCAGTTTAAAGGGACATATAGCAATCTTGATTTTCTTAAAACTCGCGGCGTCCCATTAGTTTTCCTTTATAATTTGCATTTTTAAAATCGAATTAATTATTTAAATAGTTCAAAACAAATTGTTTTTGAAAATTACTGTTTATTATAATGCGTCAAAAATATAGTAAATTCTACATGGTAGTATAACAAAGAAATTTTGAAAACCCAAATTTATATTGAAATATATACACGCAGGTTTAAAGTTAAAATTGTAATGGATTATGGATTAATGGATTAATAAATCGAGGTGCTAATTGTAATGTTTTATAGATCTTCAGATTGCCACGTGCCTCTTTAATTTCTATATAAAAAAAAATTGTCTTCACATGCTTAGAAAAACAGAACTTTTTGTTTAATATATACTAATAAATTGCATGCACTGAATTGGGTTTTAAGGCGCACCAACACATGAAAGGTTATCTGGTGCCTAACAGAAAGGAACGTGCCAGGCTCATCCTCCATTTACATAAAGGTAAATTATGGAGAATGGGCCTAGAACCGTCTTACCTGTTCATAAACTGCAGAGTTGCTGCAAATTCTATAGTAGACACTCCATTTCCGATGGAGCCACGTTTCCACGTCATGATAAAGTCCTTGAATGAGCATGATAAAAATTGGCAAAATGAGTATGAATGGTGGGGTTAATAAATTGGAAGTATTATTTCATATCTGGCTTTTAAGGCATTGATAGTGATGTACATTTTTACTGAAGTATGTTTACAACTGACAGGTTGGGCCCAAATGAACATTTCAATGTATTAAGATGCTCCTGTCCTCCCTCTCGCCACCCCGTTCCTAGGGCTAGGCATTAATATGTGCATGTATGATCGAAACAATGTCTAGACGATTTATATCAATAATTATTAATGGTTGCGGATTCAGAAGTGGACGGAGGGGGGAATGGGATCTGAGGAATTCACGTGTAAAGTTTATGTTATGTGTGTGTTTGCCAACTGTTTTTTTAGCGTTGAGACCCCACCCCAACCGCACCCCCACTCCCCCTACACATACACACATACATCCATTCCAGCCTATATTGTGTATTGTGTCTATGCATTCGTAAACCGAGCGGTCCCGTGTAACGGTCTATCCTCCGAGCACGTTAAGGAATTATAGGAATCTATTCGATAATAAGGGTAGGGCACGGTTCCCGGATTCCTATGTATCCTTCCTCTCTCCCTATGGCGGCTCTAAATAACCTATACTGTGTTATTGAGCCGTTAAACAACATTCAATTATACATTTAGGATGGAAGCGTCTCCGTGGCCGAATGGTTAACGACGTTGCATTGTAAACATTCGCCTCTCACCGCTGCGGGTTCGAAAACCCACTGGGAGCTCGACTTGTAAGTGAGGAAGTGTCGATTCTTACGGATGGTGGGAGGTGTACAGTACTGGTTCTACCCAGGAAAAGTGAGTGGTCTGCCTGCACCACAAACAAATCGACCGTCATATATAACCTTACATGTTTTGAAAATGACGTAAAACACCATACAAACAAAACACACAAAACATTTAGGATGGCCGAGGGAATACCTTAGAACTCAGCACACACATACATAAACTCAAATTATGTATCTTCCATGGCATTTATTCTGCTTTCATCAACAACACCAAGTTTAGACTCAGGTCTAACGGTTGATAGTACATTCTTTAAATAAACTTTTTCGTTCGATTACTCGTAACTATACTGAAGCGAAAAAGAAACGCAACTCGGGAATTTCCGCTATATATTGTATATACCTCACACATAATTCCACATAATATTCCAAAGAAATCTCAAGATATGTAAAAAAAATAAAGAAAAGAGTTGCACTTAGTTAGAAAAAGGACAAAACTGTGATGTTGTAGACGTTTTAATCACAGTACACTTTGTAACAAGAAATTCATCAATATTAAAACATTGATTTTAGCACGACAATTCGAAAAATAAGAGAGCTTATGTAATCACCCCGGCCTCGGCGTCCCACATCAAGGTTTGCATGACAGTATTTTTGGATCAGAACTGATAAAACTAATACAATTTCACACACTGCCCCAATGTTTACTATACTTTGTATAAGGTTCTAACAATATTGTTATATCGCCCCGAGTTTCTATACCAGCTCCACCCCACATTGTTTTAGCCTTGTTTTCTGAAGGTATATATACTGTTATTATTCTCTGAAAATCGAATAGAAAAATATGCGCTATTCTCTGACAACTCTTGTTTTTGCTATGCTTGGGAAGATGAAAAGATACACTATTTTAAATAAAGATTATTAAAATACCAACAGTTGTTGTTGAACTATAATTTGCCAGAATTTGAAATCTGATAAGAGCAATTCCAGTATTAAAGCGTCGGGAGTCACTTTTTCAATATCAGTGACATTGACCTAGTTTTTTGCACGTTTTAGGGATGATTAGTTGTCCGTCGTCCGTCCGTCCGTCTGTTAACTTTTGCATTTTGAAGACTCTAGGGCCTTCGTTATTAATCGGATCTTTACAAAACTGTGCCATTGTGTTTATATCAATAAAAGCTCGGACAAGTTCGAAAACCAGCCCGATCAGATTAATTTCACCGGAGTTATAGCCCTTGTTTTGCTGAAAAATGGCATATTAAGCCTTGTGAACACTCTAGCACCTTCATTTATTATTTCATCTTTACAAAAAATACACAGATTATTAATATCAATGAAAGCTCGGACAAGTTAACCAGCCAAATCAGATCAGTAACAGTGGAGTTATTGCCCTTGTTTTTTTCTGAAAAATGCAGTTTTCTGCCTTGTGAACACTCTAGCACCTTCATTTATTATTTAAGAAATACAATATTTCCAGCGGGTTTATATTGTCCCAGATAAAAACCTGGTGGGCTTGACCTAAAGACCATCGATACCAAGGGCCGTTGTCCCGCGGTTTCGATGAGTGTGCAAGTCCCAGCCACCAGGTTTTGATCTCGCACAATATAAATCCGCTGGAAATATTTTATTTCTTATCTGACATGGATTTTTATGTGTTGTGTATGCACATTCTCGAGAGATTGAACATAATACAAACGCATTCTCAAAACGAAGAAAATATACATCCTTATCGTGTTTTTAACAAGTTCAATTTGTAGTGCGTACGTAACGTTGCCTTAAAATAACGTAAACGTTGTTCTGGGTGTTTTCCGACGTTGAAATGACGTTCAAACGGTTGAAGGACGTGACGTCAGAGTGTATTATTTTTGATTTTAAACTCCTCACCAGCCAATCAGCATTGAGTATTTTCATCAACCATGTTATATTTGATCTTTATCAAACTTGCACAGATTGCTAATACCATGGCCAAATGACGATCCTCTGGGTTGACTTGAATAAATATGCAGCAACTAGTCGTTTATTAATGAGCCTCGATAAGTATGACTTATTATGCCCTACAAAGATGTCGCAAAGTTTAACTGTTGAATTCGAAATGTCCCAGATCAAGGGATAGTTATATTCCAGATATATTATTTCATCAAGTTATGTTATTTCATCAAGTTAGATCATGATTGGGATTTCTTTATTTACACTGTTCTGTTTTATTGGTATGACAGTAGGGTAAGTGTGAGGTTTGGTGCACCCTAGAACCGGTTTAAACCCCATGTGACCTACTTTGCCTGTCCGATTTTTTTTATAGTTCAAACCATGAACATCGGAAGAAAGAGAACATTTACAATTGAGTTAAAGCGGAATAACCAGTATCTTTCTAATTTTAAATTGTGACTTAAACAGTATACATATAAAATATGGGTTAAATATGACTATTTGTCTTTTATTTTGTGTAAGATTTACAGTTTACCTTAAAAACGCCTTTATATTGTCAATAAGTTCGACATTTGTTAGACATTTAGACTGAGGTAATTAACTTAATGATTTATATTTCTGTCATTTATTATTTGCTTATAAATACTAATTCTCATAGCGAGAATTAAATGTTGATCATTCTGCAAAAACGTTCATAAAAGCAGTCCAAGAAATTTGAGTTAAAATATTAAGACGCCGGGCGAAAAGACGCCACGCGAAATAACGCCGGGCGAAATAACGCCACGCGGAAAGAGGCCGGGCAAAAAGACGCCATGCAAAAAGACGAAAAAACGCGGAGCGAAAAGACGCCAGGCGAAAAGACGCCGGGCGAAATAACGAAAAAACGAAAAAACTTCACACGAAATAACGAAAATTTAAATGTATGAAACGTCGTCTTTTCGCGTGCCGGTTTCTCGTCTTTTCGTTTTTTCGCACGGCGTTTTGACTTATTGTCGTCTTTTCGCTCGGCGTTTTTTCGTTATTTCGCCCGGCGTTTTTTCGTCTTTTTGTTATTTCGCCCGGCGTCTTTTCGCTCGGCGTTATTTGTTGTACTGGAGTAGTATTTTGGTCACACCCTCAAACCAAATTTGGGTCGGGGGTAAAGAATACGGTCGGTCGGGTAACCAGAAACAAACCTATTTGTTGTTAGGCCTAACCAGTTGACAGGAAAAAAAGAAGCTATTGTGTTCATTTAAATGTGTGACAATCAAAGAAACGAGACAAAAACGTTCTTAAAAATATTCACTCGGCCCCCAATATCTGTAACCATGGTAACGTTCCTACACCTTTGTCTTTGAACTAAAGGGAATTCAGAGATACCAAACTTGGTATGTGGATACATCTTGGGATAGCTGTGTGTCGCGTACCAAATAGGCGGGGACCCAAGCCTGAAAAAAACGAAAACGTTTACCCGGAAAGATATACTCCTGATTTTTTAAATATTAACAGATGGGGGTCTTGTACATATGAAACCACTGTATGGACTTCTGGCATACTTTGCATTTCGTAACAGCATCGCGATTTCTACGGTAACCCATTCGTACCAAGCCAATATATGAAAATCGCTGAACAAACATTCAAAGGAAAATAAAGAAATTTGCATATGTCCTTTTAGGCAAATACAGTTCCAGTATTTGAAACCTACAGGTGTATATGAAATATCAAACTACAGAATCAAGACCTGATTATGTTACACTTTACTAATTTTAACAAGAGTTATTGACCTTTTATGAATTTTGTTTTGTCCTGTGCCAGGGATAATGCGAATTTCTTGTGTTCACAATAACTGCAGTAAACGGTTTCTGATTTCCACTAAATGTTGTATGGTGTTAGGCCGTATACCTACAAGGCCTTTGACAAGTTCAATACTGAGTAAAACTGACACTTGCTTTAAAGAGTTATTACCCTTGGTTATTGAAAGAATAGGCACAATTTAGCTTGAGTACACACATTACTTTAGTAAATGGATTCCGATCTTCACATTATTTAGTGTGAGACTTTATATGAATATGAACTTTGACAAGATGACAATGAGCAGAAGTGACACCTGCCTTACTGAGTTATTGCCCTTGATTATTGCAAAAATGCAAATTGCAGCTTTCGTACACAATACATTAAATAAATTGGTTCGATTTTCACACAGTTTGGCGTGTAGCTTTATATCAAACGGATTTCAGACAGGTTAGACGAGTATCAAGTTATTGCTCTAAATTGTCGAAAAATGTCATCGTCTGATTGTTTCCTACTTTCCTTTGAAATATCATCAAGTACTGTGTAATATTCTAATTGAACAAAGAGAATATCGTCCTGACTAAGGAGCATCGTTGTTTTCACGATGATTGTAATAAATAGCATTTGATTTCCCATGCTTTTTGGGGTAATATTATTAAGGTCTCGATTTTGTTTGACAATGAGAACAATTGAGGAGTGGTTTACAAAGTTATCGCCCTTGATGTTTGCAAATATTTAAATTTCAGACTGAGTACACGGCAACTACAGTAAACGAGTTCTGATTCTCACTAATTTAGTTGAAGGGTTTTGGACAATAACACTATGTGGACTTGTCACGTAGTTGTTTTCGAAGCATTTATATTCATATAAGATAATATTTTTTACAAATATGGAACTAGTTAAGTATGACACTACTGTTTTTGACAAATTGTTGGAATCCCAAATGAGAACGAAATGTGCAACGTTTGTTGCAGATTTGTTTTTGTTTTGTTATGTTAGAGGTTTCATTTTTAGTCTTTTACCAGATACGCTTAGGCAGATGTAATTGAAGCCTTTTATTATACCTCTTTGTATATGGATGATATTTTGGACAATTACAACCCTTTCTTTTCTTTACTACATATACTTTCTTTCCAAAGAACTTCACCTCAAAAAAGCTAATATTTCTCATAGTTGCTATATCTTCTTTACTCGATTTACATCTCGCGACTGAAACTGAGAAATAATAAGCCAACTCTATGACAAGAGAGATCATTTCAATTTTGACGCTGTTTAAGGCACGACTAGACAATATTAAAGACAACCATCGAACGTTACCGTAATTTCAGGATTTAGGTAGAAGTCATCATAGGTCCACAATCTTTCCGGCGATCGCACAATCAAGTGGAAAGCAAAGCGGTGAACTGTAAATGGGTCAACCACTTAACATGCAGTGCGTTGCAAAATAATAAGGTGACAACCTCCTTTGATAAGCCTTTTAACAGTGATAATTATCCAATCTTTACCAGGATCACCATGTGTCTCTATCAACGTCTTATAAAATAGTCTGCGATTACGTCATAATTTGTCACATGACCATAGCTAAAATATCAAAATGGTTATCAGAAATCATCTCCGTGACCTGACACCATTAATGCCATGGGGTGGTGCTGAGTGGTAAACAATCGAACGGAACTCCGCTTAATTTGGACATTTTTGATGAATTTAGGTTAGTATTTTAATTTTATGTAGGCTGTTTAGAGCTAAGAAATTTTAGAAAGTGATGGTAAGAACAAACGATATAATGCAACCCTATGGAAAACGCAATGGTAGAGTCCATTTTGATTGTTTTAATGGCGGAGTGATATGCCAAAGAATACATTTTATTCTACCGCAGTATAATGCTGAGCAAACATTAGTGTTTATTCACTAAAATAAATATTGAATAAGTATTTGAAAAGGTTTGCGTGACGTTTACTGCATTCGTTTTCAAGAAAGTAATAACGACCAAAATATATTAATCCAAAAGTTAGCATAAGCTTTAGCACAATATTGTGTTACGTGATCTACAGAGGCAGTAAGACAGGACGTTACACCTTTGGAGATGTCTGTAGTGGTGCAGACACTAGAAATAGGAAGAAAGTGTGCTTTATTAGGCTGTTTTTGTAAATTAGGAATACCGTACATAGTTGGAAGTTTGTTTTGCTTTTCATCTACTCCAGCTTTAATAGTGCTTCATTGAGTTTTATATCCGGACAAACCTCTGCGAAGGTTTATTATCATAACCCTGATTTACTTCAAGTATTGTCAGAACACTTCTGCTATAAGGTCTGTCACAACGTGAATACTGTGGTGACTATATGTACAGAGTGACTTTTTAAGATTATTGGTCATTATCACATTCATACAATCTGTGTTAAACGTGTTAACAAACATAACAAAATAGGATATGACCCTATCATTATGCAATGCACTGCATGTTTAGATGTTGACCCATTTACAGTTCGCCACAATGCTTTACAATTAATGTTGCGATGACTCGACTGATTTTGAACCCTATGATAACTTCTACTCACAGGAATTTATTACGATATATAATATAGAAGGCTAGAAAGAATATAGTTATAGTATATGTATATAGTAAAGGGCCTTCTTCTGCTCTCTATCTCTATCCTTCAATACTATATATCGTAATGAATGCATGTGCTTCTACCTAAATAGGCCTAATTTTTTATTTAATATAATATTTGTCTGGTCGTCATCATTCTTTTTTTGTCCTGGCTTCTGACAAGTATTTGCTTTGTGGCTTTCTGGAAATTTCTATTCATATATACATGATCATTTTGTGTTATACTTATATTGCCTACTAATTGCTATTCATACTTCCTAGTTTGTAAGGGGTTATAGCCTGGCTGGTCGAATTGTATTGGAATGAAAATAGGGTAAGAGTGAGGTATGGTGCACTCTAGAACCTGGTTTAACCCCAGCAGCCTTTATGTCACTGACCATTCCAAGGAGGTACCCATATTGTCACTGACCATTCCAAAGAGGTACCCATATTTCAACCGTTTGAGTTTGCCATTTCGCATACTTTGCTCTTTTCTATCCTTGTGATTGGTGTTTGTTTCAAATACGTGTGTTTGGTTGATTGATTGTGTTCTGTGAATGTTATATTTTCTTCTCGACTTTTATACCATAATTTGTTTCTGACTCGAAATAGGATATGGATCACATTTAGTGATACTTATAGTTTTAAACTGTAAACATGATTCTATTACACTATTTAATACATTGCGTCCCATGGATCAAGGCGATACAAACCGTAGGAAAATATTCAAGTTCATGATGTGTTTGAGAAACGACGCTGACAAACTTCTTAACCAGAAGTTGCCTGTTCAATCAGTCAGAACCTAGAATTGAAACTCAAGGTCACAGAAACACCAATGTTGGTTGGACAGTTAATGATCATATGTAACAAAAGTGCAAATTTCAAATAAATCACTTAGATAGTATTCAAGTTGTTTTGGAGAAACTCTGTCAGACGTCATACCCAAACAATGACGTCGCTCAATCGCTTCCAACGAAACTAGTCAATACAAACCCCGTTATTTTTCTGATAAATACAATCAAACGTTTTTGACAAAATAGTGAACCAATTTGGAAGTTTACAATTTGATAAGACAGTAATTGCAGTAACTACTATTCTATTTTCAAGGTAAATTAAAGGTCCATAACTGTATTAAGAAATCTAAAAGCTACCATCGAACGGATTCTAAATGTCTGCCAGTATGTTAATGTTATTAAGACTTCACACTAAACGATATGGTTTAAACTCTACACAATTCAAGATAGTTGTTGCAATAACCATATTTTCTAAGTAAATTAAGGGCCATACCTCTATTCCAAAATGGCAAAACAATTTGATGTATCATAAATATTATTAACATATACTGGTATCCTATTTGTATATAAAATTTCCACCCAAAATGTTGTTTAATTTTCAACAAAACTTGATTAATTAACATAAACTCAACACAAAAATGTATTTTCGTAGATAATCAGGGGCCATAACTCTATTTAGAAAAGGCAAAGATAAACATTGATCGTAAGGAAGTGATGTCTGTTTGATATAAGGCTTCACAGCAGTTTTAGTTAAAATCCAAAATAAGATAAAGAAACCTTGCACCTAAGCTTTACCCAAAATGCGCATTTTTGTTAAGTAACTCAGGGGTCATAACTCTATTCTGAAAAGGAGAAAATCGGTCTTGCTCGTAAGAAAGTGACATCTTAACGATATAACACTTCACAGTAAAGTTGGTTTTAACCGAAAACAATTTACAGAAGTTATTAACAACGTGCATGAAAGCTTTAGCCAAAAGGTGCATGCCCGTCCCTCCCTCCACCCATCTACCCGCCATCTTCAATCCTTAAACCGCTTTTGATTTAAAAAAAAATAATTGAAAATTGCATTCGGCATAAACAGAATATAATTAGGCGTGCATATGTCTTATTTATGTACAAAACAAAATCATATCGCCAAAATATAAACTTGAACACTTTTTTTCTTTGAATATCAATATTTTCTTATCACTTATGGGCTTCCGTAGAAAATGCGTTGGTGTTACAAAATGCAAAGAATACCATTAATCCATACAGTGGTTTCGTATAGAGTACAGTTTCTGCTATTGATATGCACAAAATCACGAGTATATCTTTCCGGGTAAACCAAAAGTGTTTTTTTGCACGATACGAGAGGTTGGGTCCCAGCCTAAAATAAGGTTACTGTGACTTTGATCTTGACCTCTGTCATAGAAAATGCATAGAAAATGCAATTGTCTGCACCGAATTTTCAATACTATATAACACTTACATATACCAAACTTGGTATGTAGATACATCTTGGGATAGCTGAGAGATACCAAACTTGGTATGTGGATACATCTTGCGATAGCTGTGTGTTGCGTACCAAATAAGGTCACTGTGACTTTGACCTTGACCTGTGACCTCTGTCATAGAAAATGCTTGTCCGGACCATATTTTCAATACAATAACACTTAGAGATACCAAACTTGGTATGTGGATACATCTTGGGATATCGGTGTGTCGCGTACCAAAATAAGGTCACTTTGACCTTGACCTCTGACCTCTGTCATACCCCAAACTTTGTGAGAAGCATCAGTATGAAGTGGAACTGCGCATGTACATGAAGTCATGAGGTATGCGTTTGCAGGGGTATTAATAACCTTCAGTGATAGTTTTAGTTTGACATTTTTTTGATCTACATCTTTATTAATTTTGCTTAGTTTTGTACATTCTTTTTGTGATGTCTGGTCGATCTCTGTAGTGTAAGGAAACACGATTTTCTTTCGAGAAAAGAGATTCAAGTTCAAGTCTTGGCAGGGACCTGGCACACTGAGTTGTACATACAATTTTTTTTCCACATCAGTAAGGTTGTTTTTGTACAGCATTAACTTAAACATATGTACATTTAATAGTCATTTTCCATATTATTACCGTATGTAAATTGTAATTATTCATACATATTCAGAGTGTGTTTTTATATAATTGTGCATTAAAAACATTATTTATAGTCAGAAGAATACATATAGCCGGAATACATATTTATCCGGAACTCAGCTATAGCGAATTGTCGGTTTTAATGAAGATCCTTTTTGTCCAGCTCCTCCAGTCTTTGCTTAATATAAAAATAGCGAATATAGCGCTTTCTTGGTTATAGCATAGCACTTAAATTCACGTTTAGTTTCAAATAAAAAACATTCTATCTTTATTTCGCTTTTCCATTTTGTTCTCTGCCATTCCTATACCAAATAGAACTCGTTATTAATTTTACACAAACAAACCACACATAATGCTGTAATTCCAATGCAATGAATTAAAACAAATATATTCCACCCTTTTCATTCTTATTGCCGCTCGTCGTCATAGTATATATTGTATACTATGACTTTTCTTATTAAGTGTGTGGCCTAAGACTGATTCGATACTCCGATCAAATGCCCGTTTAACTTTCAACGTGTTAGTTATAGAGTCATACAATTTTTTTTTTTGTAAGAGTACTTACAGCATATCGCTTGTCAAAGTATCACAGGGTAGCCTTTGTACGGGGCAAATGTGACTCTGAGATGCAGGAATGCAAACATGTGGACGGCACAATAGAACATTGATTAGCTTAGCACTGGTACTAGTAAATCAGCGGGCGCTGGTTACAGCTCACCCATCAGACTCGAGAATATATACTATATGAATAGTACTAGAAAATACTACCTAGTGTATGCTTGTGGCAGTTATAGTGACACCACAATAGAATATATACTATATGAATAGTACTAGAAAATACTACCTAGTGTATGCTTGTGGCAGTTATAGTGACACCACAATAGAATATATACTATATGAATAGTACTAGAAAATACTACCTAGTGTATGCTTGTGGCAGTTATAGTGACACCACAGTAGAATATATACTATATGAATAGTACTAGACAATACTACCTAGTGTATGCTTGTGGCAGTTATAGTGACACCACAGTAGAATATATACTATATGAATAGTACTAGACAATACTACCTAGTGTATGCTTGTGGCAGTTATAGTGACACCACAGTAGAATATATACTATATGAATAGTACTAGACAATACTACCTAGTGTATGCTTGTGGCAGTTATAGTGACACCACAGTAGAATATATACTATATGAATAGTACTAGACAATACTACCTAGTGTATGCTTGTGGTAGTTATAGTGACACCACAATAGAATATATACTATATGAATAGTACTAGACAATACTACCTAGTGTATGCTTGTGGCAGTTATAGTGACACCACAGTAGAATATATACTATATGAATAGTACTAGACAATACTACCTAGTGTATGCTTGTGGCAGTTATAGTGACACCACAGTAGAATATATACTATATGAATAGTACTAGACAATACTACCTAGTGTATGCTTGTGGCAGTTATAGTGACACCACAGTAGAATATATACTATATGAATAGTACTAGACAATACTACCTAGTGTATGCTTGTGGCAGTTATAGTGACACCACAATAGAATACCATGTCGTACTACATAAGACCCTACAACGTCTCTTTTTTCTGACACTGGACAATCAAACGTAACACCACCCATTATTTGCTCATAAAGCAATGGTTACAACCAAACGTAACACCACCCATTATTTGCTCATAAAGCAATGGTTACAGCCAAACGTAACACCACCCATCATTTGCTCATAAAGCAATGGTTACAACCAAACGTAACACCACCCATTATTTGCTTATAAAGCAATGGTTACAACCAAACGTAACACCACCCATTATTTGTTCATAAAGCAAGGGTTACAGGTGACTACTACCAAGTTTTTTGAAAATGTCTTTGGTATGACGCGGTCGGGGATCGAACCCACGACCTTCCGAAAGCCTATCACTAGACGCATGATGACCCGCGTTAAATTTGATTGCTTAAATACCTGATTTTGCCATGTGTTGGTGAACATGAAAATACAAATACAAACACTCTTACAAAGCGGAATGCGATGTATATATAGCTTTAAGCACACTTTCAGTTATGATAAATATTTATATTAACCAGTTATGCCGAATATATGCCTTATTAACACTGGCGACACTGTCCCTTTAAACGTTTTTTAAATTATACGCATTTTGGAGTTATTTTGTCATTTTCACTGTCAAATACTATGCACACACTTTTGATATTGAGATCTAGTACAAAATCTTATTTTTTAGAAAAGAGGTCACCATTGGAGGAAAAAAGTATAATTTCTTGTTTATGTTTAAATTTGGATAACTTACAGTCTTAAATCCTATGTTATATATCCATATCTAGTAGGATATATTGCAAAAAAATGAAACAATTTTGTTAACAAATAAAACTATGGTTTAAAAAGCAAAAAATATATTCTTAATCTATGTCAAATCTTGCCAAGCCAACATCCTTAAAGGACTCCTAAACTGTTTTTTGTAATTCCGAAATTGTACTATGAATAGAAGATATTCAAATCCTGAGAAGCTAACTATTGATATAAAGACAGGACAACTTGAAATAGCGTAACAGGCGTGATAACGGTTTTTAGATTGTTTCTAAAGGTTAATGCAACCGCGACGGGTCTAAGTGGTAATGCGGTCGCCTCATGATCTGGAGGTCGTGGGTTCAATTCTCGGCCGGATCACATCAAATATTTCATAAAAATGATACAAGTAGCGCCCTTGCTTGAAGCTCAGTTTATGAAAGATAGTGCTAAGGCTGGTCTGTCCGTTGTCAGTGTACTGTGACTGGGTGGGACCCAGTATGGGAGCACTATGACGTTAAGCATTGAGCTCATTACTACAAGTAGTCACTGCTACAAGTAGTCACTGCTACAAGTAGTCACTGCTACAAGTAGTCACTGCTACAAGTAGTCACTGCTACAATTAGTCATTGCTACAATTAGTCACTGCTACAATTAGTCATTGATATAAGTAGTCACTGCTAGAGTAGTCACTGCTGCAAGCGGGATACAAGTAGTCACAACTACAATTAGTCATTTCTACAAGTAGTCACTGCTACAAGTAGTCATTGCTACAAGTAGTCACTGCTATAATTAGTCATTGCTATAAGTAGTCAAAGCTGCTACAAGTAGTCATTGCTACAAGTAGTCACTGCTACAATTAGTCATTGCTACAAGTAGTCATTGCTACAAGTAGTCATTGCTACAAGTAGTCATTGCTACAAGTAGTCATTGCTACAAGTAGTCATTGCTACAAGTAGTCACTGCTATAATTAGTCATTGCTATAAGTAGTCAAAGCTGCTACAAGTAGTCACTGCTACAAGTAGTCATTGCTACAAGTAGTCATTGCTACAAGTAGTCATTGCTACAAGTAGTCATTGCTACAAGTAGTCATTGCTACAAGTAGTCACTGCTATAATTAGTCATTGCTATAAGTAGTCAAAGCTGCTACAAGTAGTCACTGCTACAAGTAGTCACTGCTACAATTAGCCATTGCTACAAGTAGTCACTGCTAGAGTAGTCACTGCTGCAAGCGGGATACAAGTAGTCACTGCTACAATTAGTCATTGCTTAAAGTAGTCACTGCTACAAGTAGTCATTGCTACAAGTAGTCACTGCTATAATTGGTCATTGCTACAGTAGTCACTGCTACAAGTAGTCACTGCTACAATTAGTCACTGCTACAAGTAGTCACTGCTACAATTAGCCATTGCTACAAGTAGTCACTGCTAGAGTAG
Source organism: Cyrtodaria siliqua (assembly GCA_037043455.1). NCBI lineage: Eukaryota > Metazoa > Mollusca > Bivalvia > Adapedonta > Hiatellidae > Cyrtodaria > Cyrtodaria siliqua. Next base: position 54,323 of record JAWPHD010006307.1, on the reverse strand, counting down.
TCACTGCTGCAAGCGGGATACAAGTAGTCACTGCTACAATTAGTCATTGCTACAAGTAGTCACTGCTACAAGTAGTCACTGCTACAAGTAGTCACTGCTATAAGTAGTCATTGCTACAAGTAGTCAATGCTTCAAGTAGTCATTGCTACAATTAGTCACTGCTACAATTAGTCATTGCTACAAGTAGTCACTGCTACAATTAGTCACTGCTATAAGTAGTCATTGCTACAATTAGTCATTGCTACAAGTAGTCACTGCTACAATTAGTCACTGTTACAAGTAGTCACTGCTACAAGTAGTCACTGCTACAAGTAGTCACTGCTACAAGTAGTCATTGCTACAAATAGTCACTGCTACAAGTAGTCTACAAGTAGTCACTGCTACAAGTAGTCACTGCTACAAGTAGTCAATGCTTCAAGTAGTCATTGCTACAATTAGTCACTGCTACAATTAGTCATTGCTACAAGTAGTCACTGCTACAATTAGTCATTGCTACAAGTAGTCACTGCTACAAGTAGTCATTGCTACAAGTAGTCACTGCTATAATTAGTCATTGCTACAAATAGTCACTGCTACAAGTAGTCATTGCTACAAGTAGTCACTGCTACAAGTAGTCATTGCTACAAGTAGTCACTGCTACAAGTAGTCTACAAGTAGTCACTGCTACAAGTAGTCACTGCTATAAGTAGTCATTGCTACAATTAGTCATTGCTACAAGTAGTCACGGCTACAATTAGTCACTGCTACAAGTAGTCACTGTTACAAATAGTCACTGCTACAAGTAGTCACTGCTACAAGTAGTCACTGCTACAAGTAGTCATTGCTACAAATAGTCACTGCTACAAGTAGTCTACAAGTAGTCACTGCTACAAGTAGTCACTGCTACAAGTAGTCAATGCTTCAAGTAGTCATTGCTACAATTAGTCACTGCTACAATTAGTCATTGCTACAAGTAGTCACTGCTACAATTAGTCATTGCTACAAGTAGTCACTGCTACAAGTAGTCATTGCTACAAGTAGTCACTGCTATAATTAGTCATTGCTACAAATAGTCACTGCTACAAGTAGTCATTGCTACAAGTAGTCACTGCTACAAGTAGTCATTGCTACAAGTAGTCACTGCTATAATTAGTCACTGCTACAAATAGTCACTGCTACAAGTAGTCATCGCTACAAGTAGTCACTGCTACAATTAGTCATTGCTACAAGTAGTCACTGCTACAAGTAGTCACTGCTACAAGTAGTCACTGCTATAATTAGTCATTGCTACAAATAGTCACTGCTACAAGTAGTCATCGCTACAAGTAGTCACTGCTACAAGTAGTCATCGCTACAAGTAGTCACTGCTACAAGTAGTCATTGCTACAAGTAGTCACTGCTATAATTAGTCACTGCTACAAATAGTCACTGCTACAAGTAGTCATCGCTACAAGTAGTCACTGCTACAAGTAGTCACTGCTACAAGTAGTCATTGCTACAAGTAGTCACTGCTACAAGTAGTCACTGCTACAAGTAGTCATTGCTACAAGTAGTCACTGCTATAATTAGTCATTGCTACAAATAGTCACTGCTACAAGTAGTCATCGCTACAAGTAGTCACTGCTACAAGTAGTCATCGCTACAAGTAGTCATCGCTACAAGTAGTCACTGCTACAAGTAGTCATTGCTACAAATAGTCACTGCTACAAGTAGTCATTGCTACAAGTAGTCACTGCTACAAGTAGTCATTGCTACAAGTAGTCACTGCTATAATTAGTCATTGCTACAAATAGTCACTGCTACAAGTAGTCATCGCTACAAATAGTCACTGCTACAAGTAGTCATTGCTACAAGTAGTCACTGCTATAATTAGTCACTGCTACAAATAGTCACTGCTACAAGTAGTCATCGCTACAAATAGTCACTGCTACAAGTAGTCATTGCTACAAGTAGTCACTGCTATAATTAGTCATTGCTACAAATAGTCACCGCTACAAGTAGTCATCGCTACAAATAGTCACTGCTACAAGTAGTCACTGCTACAAGTAGTCATTGCTACAAGTAGTCACTGCTATAATTAGTCATTGCTACAAATAGTCACTGCTACAAGTAGTCATTGCTACAAGTAGATACTGCTACAAGTAGTCATTGCTACAAGTAGTCACTGCTATAATTAGTCATTGCTACAAATAGTCACTGCTACAAGTAGTCATCGCTACAAATAGTCACTGCTACAAGTATTCATTGCTACAAGTAGTCACTGCTATAATTAGTCATTGCTACAAATAGTCACTGCTACAAGTAGTCATCGCTACAAATAGTCACTGCTACAAGTAGTCATTGCTACAAGTAGTCACTGCTACAAGTAGTCATTGCTACAAGTAGTCACTGCTATAATTAGTCATCGCTACAAATAGTCACTGCTACAAGTAGTCATCGCTACAAGTAGTCACTGCTACAATTAGTCACTGCTACAAGTAGTCATTGCTACAATTAGTCACTGCTACAAGTAGTCACTGCTATACGCCTTTCCAATAAGTAGGCCACTTATCGATTTATCTCCCCTGTCAAGTTGCGTGACGTCATAACAAGGACACTTTTTCAACACGCTGTGTAATGTTGTGCTGTCGCAGGTAGCATGGTGGCTTATACGCGTTTGCCGATTTTCTGAACAGTTACAGGTAAGAAGCAAGCATCGGATATTGTTTTATTTTATCAATATTACTTATTTTTTGGCAATTTGTTATAGATATATTACCCAACAGAACTTTTTTAGGGACGAATGAGTTGAAATATTATGGGCATGGCATAATTTCTAAAGTTCTTTTACACGATTGGGTGTGTTTTTATTGAGAAACTCGGAATATTTGCGAGCTTCATGTTTCAACGAAAAAAGGACGTTAATATTTAGATTATATTTATATAATTTCCGAAGTGTTTATCGATAAACATGACAAGCGAAGATATCCGTTTGCTGCCCAGAGCCTTTTTCAGTTACCCCACCCACCCTGCATCCACACACTTTGTACTACATGTAGGTTACATGTTGGACAGTAGTTTTAATATCCATTTATAACTGGAAACATGTATTAAGTATTAAAATATGAAATAAACGGTATTTTTTTGTTTCAGTGGATAGAATACATCTCTGGATAGAAGGACAAATCATCAATGGCAAGTGCAGAGAAGCTCCAATTGGGACAGTCTCAAAACTGAAGTGTTCCATGTCCTTGTAAAATAGTACGTTTGAGATACTTCTGACCAAAATATATTGTATTTGCTATCAAAAAGAATGATTGTGTGATACTTTTATGCATTGGCATATTGAAGAAAATGTATTAAAGATGCAGCAATCTTTACAAAATAACAGATAATTATACTGCATATAATTGTCTGCACATCAATTTATCTTTATACCTCTAGCAATAGTTTCATTAAAAAAAAATCGCGAACCCAGTTTTGAAGAAAATAACTGATCACTTGTTTCTAAATGCAGCAATTTTATTAGACATAATTGATTCATTTCAGATTAACCAGAATCCGGTGTTGCAAAAGCTAGACAGCTACACTTTCAAAACTGCCTGGGAGTTGGTGTAGGGCAGACTTACAGGCTGTGGACTCAAAATACAAGCCATTGCCTTTGGGTTAAAATGTTGACGACCCGGGTTCAAACCTCTGCGGTGCCACCGAGTTTCGTTGGTGTGTTCTTTGGCAATGCACATAGCCGCATCCGTCTGATGGTGACATAAACCGGAGTAAGAGGAGGACGTGGATTTCTATTTACGTCATGTATTCTTCATCTATCTCTGGGTGGCTCTAAATAACCTATGATGTGTTGATAAGCGTTTAAACATCTTTCCATTCAGAACATGGATGGTTTGATAGCACAGACCAATGAGACTAATGCTGAAGTGCAAGGATAACTGGGAATAATAGGAAGAAAGTGACGAGACTAAATTAAATTTATGGACAACAACAGAAGTATTCTGATTATGCGTGTTAAGTTTAACAAATTCTATTGAAGTACCACAATTTTCTATGAAAATTACTTTGTGTCAGGCTTGGGTGATGGTGGATTACTTGAAGTACACATTTTGCTTGTGTCTGGTGTTTAAATAATGTACAAGTATGGATTTGTTCGGGCAAATAATTAGACATACATGTTGGTTATCTTTTAATGGTTGCTTATAACACATACAATCTTGTACTTTTATTTTATCACTGGTTTGGTTGTGTCATGTATGATTAAATTCAATTTTCCTCAATTGTCTTCATTTATACTTTTATAAATATCAAATGGTATCACATGCGATTATAATAAATAATAAGGTTCGGCCTTAATGGGCGTCCGTCGGTCCGAAACCAGTTTTTTGTACGGACCGAGCGTCCTTGATAGCCCATCGGTCCGTGTGACTATTTATTGTCGGTAGTCATTAAATTAAATATAATTTAACACATACAGATGGTGCCACGCGGAACTTGCCTTTTATTTAAAATAAAATCATCTTCCGAGTACCTGTTTAGAAACCACTGAAAACCAGTGTTGTAATATCGCACATGTGCTCCTTATAATTTCTACAACCCGTTACGCGTATCACAAATCTTCGAACCCTGTGCATGATGTTGTATTACCACATGTTGTGTAATAACAGCGGAAGATCTCACTCTTATCCAGTCTTATATAAATAGTATTAAAACTTAACTTTAAAGGCACACTTGACAACTTCCTCATATTATTATATTATTAAGTTTTTGTTTTATTAAATTTAAAACAAAACTAATTATTGATTCATCATGTTCATAGTACCGGTACATGATACACATTGTTAACTTTGTCATTAAATATAATTTCTTAAAGTGTGGAAAAAGTCAAATGTCTCTTTAAGGTGTTCAATGTTTGGGGTTGGTGGGACTACTTTCAGCTTTAACAATACTATATACAGCCTTGCAAGTTCAAGATAGCATCAGCGGCCTCGGTAGCTCAGTGGATAAGGCCTCGGCTTTAGAGCTTCAGACCTCTGCATCCCGTGGGTTTGCTCTCTGGCAGAGGCATGTCTGATGGGAAACTTCATCTTAACTCCCACTGAGGTTGCTGTACCAACATAACCTAATATGATGTGATAACAGAAGGTAAACCCCACTTCTTTCGAGAGGGCATCAGATGAATTCATGAAATGGACTGGTTATCTCTGAATTATCATTAGCAGTTTAGCTATGATCAATTCATATATTAAACTGACATTGAAACAATTATAGAAAAGTGACAAATAAATGATGATAATTGTTTCATTTTTACAATATTGAATTTTCTCAATACTTTATAATGCATAAATTAAACAGGTCAACACATTTTAAAGGAACACCCGTCAATCATGATATTGCTTCCGGTACATGATATTAAGAAAGAATATCGCCTTATTTAATCCTATCTTTAATTGAAGGCTTGAAATGAATATGGTTCAAAGGCAAAGACGAATTATTCAGGAATAAATCCATTGTGTGTTTGAATGAGTGTTTATTTCAACCCTTCGCATATAAGTTCATTGAACCAATAAGTTGACCACTAACTTGTCGATTGAGAAGTGCACATGAAAAAGTGTTTATGCCATGAAATCTGCTTCAAGACATTTTCACATTTTTGAGAATTTACAAAATAATAGGATCTTGAAAAAGGCTAATAATTCGCAAACTGTCCACATTTGATGCATGATCCCAGCCACGGTCAGTGGAATTCCTTAATTTTGGGCATAGTGTGTTCAACATGAATCCCATCAGTTGCTATACTTTTTTTTGTGGTTATTTGCTAACACATTTAACCAACTTTACCAAGGAATGGTGAAATGTTCAGTGAAACACCGCTTGGTAGAAAAGGCCAGATATTCTCGAAACCTTTAGGGCTCTATGAGCCATACTGCTGCCCGTTAATAGTTTGTAATTCCACTCCTAACAGAGATTTTCTTATTTGAAATACAACTAGTGTACATCTGTGACACCCATTTCTGACCTAATCTTCATCCGGAAAGTGTAAGAAGCACACTGCTTTACTTCCATTCAACTGAAATGATAAAAACAATATTCTGTAAGACACTCCACAGAAAGAAACAAACATGTTTTACACGGTCACCTCTAAGGGGTTTAACTTTGTCTATAACAAAATGAAATTATTGTTGATTTTCAGAAATTGTTTGCCCAACATAAAGCAAGCAGTTAGCTTATAGTATTTCTCTTAAAAATAGTGTGCTAGTCATTTTAAGTTACTTGTAGGTCGAACATTGTATACATGACGAATTCAAAGGAAAACATTTTTAAATTCTTCATACTGAAGTTCCTATATTTATATGCATGAATTGAGACACATTTACCACAACAAAATAATTAAAATGAACACAGAACCTGTTTACCAAGAAATAAGTATCTCGTGTCGAGAATATATTTATTTTGCCGCTATGCGTTACAAGAATTTTATAAAGTCAACTTACATTCTTTTCAAACAGATGATCAGATCTTGATTGCTGCTCTCTCTCCATGTCGGGGTATATATTTTCATAGGTCCATTGTCGGTCATTACTGAAAACATACAAAGTAAATAATGAATGAAATGGGGTTTACAACCTGTTAAGTTTATATTTGGACAGCAACCTCAGTGACTTATGAGGTGAAAGATGAAGTTTCCCATCAAACATGCCTCCGCCATGGAACGAACTCAGGCGGTTCAGAGGTCTGCAGCTCTTAAAGCAAGGCCTTAATTATCCACCAAGCTTCCAGAAAAAGAAATTTATTACTAATATAATCAATTGGCAATGAGAAAATCAAATGACCGCCATTGACTTTGTGTCATGACAATAATATAGTTATTTAATGGCGGAGACAATAATTTGCATGATCCTTCTTTTCACCTAGGGCAAATGGTGTTACTATTGACAATGAAGTCATTAAATAATATAGTTGTTAAATATAGTTATTTAATTTAGTGGTCAATAGTTACAGCTATTTGCCCGAGGTGCATGGACGAATCGTGAACTATTCATAACTTTTACATCCGGTCAATTTCCGATACATTGATGCCTCTGCGATATGATGCCAACCATTCAATAGTTCATCATGTGACCGCGCAATAGTAAATTTAGCGTGCAATAGTACTACTGAGACCTTGACGCCTAGTGCAATAGTACCCTTCTCGGGTCAGTAGTAGCTCACTTTGATAACTCTAACCATTGAATTCTAAGTTCTATTGACCGGTAATTTATATAGTGCTTTATTACATGATTTAATATAACAAGCGGTCATTCTGTTATAGTCTAAACTACTGACCAGTAATTTATACCGGAGATAATGTAACGGCAATTAATTTCTCATGTATTAATGCATGAATCTCCATGATCAATCAATGTTGTGGTGATATTTACCCGACAGCCCGTTAAGCTCAGTTGGTAGAGCACTTGCCGTGTAAGTGAGGGTCCCATGTTCAAGTCCTGTGCTGGCTGCACTCTACCCCCCCCCCCATTGCTACAAGTAGTCACTGCTACAATGAGTCATTGCTACAATGAGTCACTGCTACAATTAGTCACTGCTACAATGAGTCATTGCTACAAGTAGTCATTGCTACAATTAGTCACTGCTACAAATAGTCACTGCTACAAATAGTCACTGCTACAAGTAGTCATTGCTACAAGTAGTCACTGCTACAATGAGTCATTGCTACAATTAGTCACTGCTACAATGAGTCATTGCTACAAGTAGTCATTGCTACAAGTAGTCACTGCTACAATGAGTCATTGCTACAATTAGTCATTGCTACAATTAGTCACTGCTACAATGAGTCATTGCTACAATTAGTCACTGCTACAATGAGTCATTGCTACAAGTAGTCATTGCTACAATTAGTCACTGCTACAATGAGTCATTGCTACAATTAGTCACTGCTACAATTAGTCACTGCTACAATGAGTCATTGCTACAATGAGTCATTGCTACAAGTAGTCACTGCTACAATTAGTCATTGCTACAAGTAGTCATTGCTACAAGTAGTCACTGCTACAATTAGTCACTGCTACAAGTAGTCATTGCTACAAGTAGTCACTGCTACAATTAGTCACTGCTACAATGAGTCATTGCTACAAGTAGTCACTGCTACAATTAGTCACTGCTACAATTAGTCATTGCTACAAGTAGTCATTGCTACAATGAGTCATTGCTACAAGTAGTCACTGCTACAATTAGTCACTGCTACAAATAGTCACTGCTACAATTAGTCACTGCTACAATGAGTCATTGCTACAAGTAGTCATTGCTACAAGTAGTCACTGCTACAATTAGTCACTGCTATAAGTAGTCATTGCTACAAGTAGTCACTGCTACAATTAGTCACTGCTACAAGTAGTCACTGCTACAATTAGTCATTGCTACAAGTAGTCATTGCTACAAGTAGTCACTGCTACAATTAGTCACTGCTACAAGTAGTCATTGCTACAAGTAGTCACTGCTACAATTAGTCACTGCTACAAGTAGTCATTGCTACAAGTAGTCACTGCTACAATTAGTCACTGCTATAAGTAGTCATTGCTACAATTAGTCACTGCTACAATGAGTCATTGCTACAAGTAGTCATTGCTACAATTAGTCACTGCTACAACTAGTCAGTGCTACAATGAGTCATTGCTACAAGTAGTCATTGCTACAAGTAGTCACTGCTACAATTAGTCACTGCTATAAGTAGTCATTGCTACAATTAGTCACTGCTACAATGAGTCATTGCTACAAGTAGTCATTGCTACAAGTAGTCACTGCTACAATTAGACACTGCTATAAGTAGTCATTGCTACAAGTAGTCACTGCTACAATTAGTCACTGCTACAATGAGTCATTGCTACAAGTAGTCATTGCTACAAGTAGTCACTGCTACAATGAGTCATTGCTACAATTAGTCACTGCTACAATTAGTCACTGCTACAATGAGTCATTGCTACAATGAGTCATTGCTACAAGTAGTCACTGCTACAATTAGTCATTGCTACAAGAAGTCATTGCTACAAGTAGTCACTGCTACAATTAGTCACTGCTACAAGTAGTCATTGCTACAAGTAGTCACTGCTACAATGAGTCATTGCTACAAGTAGTCATTGCTACAAGTAGTCACTGCTACAATGAGTCATTGCTACAATTAGTCACTGCTACAATTAGTCACTGCTACAAGTAGTCACTGCTACAATTAGTCACTGCTACAATTAGTCACTGCTACAATGAGTCATTGCTACAAGTAGTCATTGCTACAAGTAGTCACTGCTACAAGTAGTCATTGCTACAAGGAGTCACTGCTATAATTAGTCATTGCTACAAAAAGTCACTGCTACAATTAGTCACTGCTACAAGTAGTCATTGCTACAAGTAGTCATTGCTACAATTAGTCACTGCTACAAGTAGTCACTGCTACAATTAGTCATTGCTACAATGAGTCATTGCTACAAGTAGTCATTGCTACAAGTAGTCACTGCTACAAGTAGTCATTGCTACAAGGAGTCACTGCTATAATTAGTCATTGCTACAAAAAGTCACTGCTACAATTAGTCACTGCTACAATTAGTCATTGCTACAAGTAGTCATTGCTACAATGAGTCATTGCTACAAGTAGTCACTGCTACAATTAGTCACTGCTACAAATAGTCACTGCTACAATTAGTCACTGCTACAATGAGTCATTGCTACAAGTAGTCATTGCTACAAGTAGTCACTGCTACAATTAGTCACTGCTATAAGTAGTCATTGCTACAATTAGTCACTGCTACAATGAGTCATTGCTACAAGTAGTCATTGCTACAAGTAGTCACTGCTACAATTAGTCACTGCTATAAGTAGTCATTGCTACAAGTAGTCACTGCTACAATTAGTCACTGCTACAATGAGTCATTGCTACAAGTAGTCATTGCTACAAGTAGTCACTGCTACAATGAGTCATTGCTACAATTAGTCACTGCTACAATTAGTCACTGCTACAATGAGTCATTGCTACAATGAGTCATTGCTACAAGTAGTCACTGCTACAATTAGTCATTGCTACAAGAAGTCATTGCTACAAGTAGTCACTGCTACAATTAGTCACTGCTACAAGTAGTCATTGCTACAAGTAGTCACTGCTACAATGAGTCATTGCTACAAGTAGTCATTGCTACAAGTAGTCACTGCTACAATGAGTCATTGCTACAATTAGTCACTGCTACAATTAGTCACTGCTACAAGTAGTCACTGCTACAATTAGTCACTGCTACAATTAGTCACTGCTACAATGAGTCATTGCTACAAGTAGTCATTGCTACAAGTAGTCACTGCTACAAGTAGTCATTGCTACAAGGAGTCACTGCTATAATTAGTCATTGCTACAAAAAGTCACTGCTACAATTAGTCACTGCTACAAGTAGTCATTGCTACAAGTAGTCATTGCTACAATTAGTCACTGCTACAAGTAGTCACTGCTACAATTAGTCATTGCTACAAGTAGTCACTGCTGCAAATAGTCATTGCTACGAGAAGTCACTGCTATAAGTAGTCATTGCTACAAGGAGTCACTGCTATAATTAGTCATTGCTACAAATAGTCACTGCTACAAGTAGTCATCGCTACAAGTAGTCACTGCTACATTAGTCACTGCTACAAGTGGGCTACTAGTAGTCACTGCTACAATTAGTCACTGCTATAAGTAGTCACTGCTACAATTAGTCACTCCTACAAGTAGTCACTGCTATAATTAGTCATTGCTACAAGTAGTCACTGCTACAAGTGGTCACTGCTACTAGTAGACACTGCTACAATTAGTCACTGCTACACGTAGTCAATGCTACAATTAGTCACTGCTACAAGTAGTCACTGCTACAATTAGTCACTGCTACAAGTAGTCATTGCTACAAGTAGTCACTGCTACAATTAGTCACTGCTACAAGTAGTCACTGCTACAATGAGTCATTGCTACAAGTAGTCATTGCTACAAGTAGTCACTGCTACAATGAGTCATTGCTACAATTAGTCACTGCTACAATTAGTCACTGCTACAATGAGTCATTGCTACAAGTAGTCATTGCTACAAGTAGTCACTGCTACAATGAGTCATTGCTACAATTAGTCACTGCTACAATTAGTCACTGCTACAAGTAGTCACTGCTACAATTAGTCACTGCTACAATTAGTCACTGCTACAAGTAGTCATTGCTACAAGTAGTCACTGCTACAAGTAGTCATTGCTACAAGGAGTCACTGCTATAATTAGTCATTGCTACAAAAAGTCACTGCTACAATTAGTCACTGCTACAAGTAGTCATTGCTACAAGTAGTCATTGCTACAATTAGTCACTGCTACAAGTAGTCACTGCTACAATTAGTCATTGCTACAAGTAGTCACTGCTGCAAATAGTCATTGCTACGAGAAGTCACTGCTATAAGTAGTCATTGCTACAAGGAGTCACTGCTATAATTAGTCATTGCTACAAATAGTCACTGCTACAAGTAGTCATCGCTACAAGTAGTCACTGCTACATTAGTCACTGCTACAAGTGGGCTACTAGTAGTCACTGCTACAATTAGTCACTGCTATAAGTAGTCACTGCTACAATTAGTCACTCCTACAAGTAGTCACTGCTATAATTAGTCATTGCTACAAGTAGTCACTGCTACAAGTGGTCATTGCTACAAGTAGTCACTGCTACTAGAAGACACTGCTACAATTAGTCACTGCTACACGTAGTCAATGCTACAAGTAGTCATTGCTACAATTAGGCACTGCTACAAGTAGTCACTGCTACAAGTAGTCACTGGTACAATTAGTCACTGCTACAAGTAGTCACTGCTACAATTAGTCATTGCTACAAGTAGTCATTGCTACAATTAGTCATTGCTACAATTAGTCATTGTCACTGCTACAATTAGTCATTGCTACAAGTAGTCACTGCTACAAGTAGTCATTGCTACAATTAGTCATTGCTACAAGTAGTCACTGCTACAAGTAGTCACTGCTAAATTAGTCACTGCTACAATAAGTCACTGCTACAAGTAGTCACTGCTACAAGTAGTCATTGCTACAAGTAGTCATTGCTACAAGTAGCCACTGCTACAATTAGTCATTGCTACAAGTAGTCACTGCTACAAGTAGTCACTGCTAAATTAGTCACTGCTACAAGAAGTCACTGCTACAAGTAGTCTACAAGTAGTCACTGCTACAGAAGTAACTGCTACAATTAGTCATTGCTACAAGTAGTCACTGCTACAAGTAGTCATTGCTACAAGTAGTCATTGCTACAAGTAGTCACTGCTACAGGTAGTCACTGCTACAATTAGTCATTGCTACAAGTAGTCACTGCTACAGTAGTCACTGCTGCAAGCGGGATACAAGTAGTCACTGCTACAATTAGTCATTGCTACAAGTAGTCACTGCTACAAGTAGTCACTGCTACAATTAGTCATTGCTACAAGTAGTCACTGCTATAATTAGTCATTGCTACAAGTAGTCACTGCTACAAATAGTCACTGCTACAAGTAGTCATTGCTACAAATAGTCACTGCTACAAGTAGTCATTGCTACAAGTAGTCACTGCTATAAGTAGTCATTGCTACAAATAGTCACTGCTGCAAGCGGGATACAAGTAGTCACTGCTACAATTAGTCATTGCTACAAGTAGTCACTGCTACAAGTAGTCACTGCTACAATTAGTCACTGCTACAAGTAGTCATTGCTACAAATAGTCACTGCTACAAGTAGTCATTGCTACAAGTAGTCACTGCTATAAGTAGTCATTGCTACAAGGAGTCACTGCTACAATTAGTCATTGCTACAAATAGTCACTGCTACAAGTAGTCATTGCTACAAGTAGTCACTGCTACATTAGTCACTGCTACAAGTGGGCTACTAGTAGTCACTGCTACAATTAGTCACTGCTATAAGTAGTCACTGCTACAATTAGTAAATGCTACAAGTAGTCACTGCTATAATTAGTCATTGCTATAAGTAGTCACTGCTACAATTAGTAAATGCTACAAGTAGTCACTGCTATAATTAGTCATTGCTACAATTAGTCACTGCTACAAGTGGTCACTGCTACAAGTAGTCACTGCTACAATTAGTCACTGCTACAAGTAGTCACTGCTATACTTAGTCATTGCTACAATTAGTCACTGCTACAAGTGGTCACTGCTACAAGTAGTCACTGCTACAATTAGTCACTGCTACAAGTAGTCACTGCTACAAGTAGTCAATGCTACAAGTAGTCATTGCTACAGGTAGTCATTGCTACAATTAGTCACTGCTACATTAGTCACTGCTACAAGTGGGCTACTAGTAGTCACTGCTACAATTAGTCACTGCTATAAGTAGTCACTGCTACAATTAGTCACTGCTGCAAGTAGTCACTGCTATAATTAGTCATTGCTACAATTAGTCACTGCTGCACGTGGTCACTGCTACAAGTAGTCACTGCTACTAGTAGACACTGCTACAATTATTCACTGCTACAAGTAGTCACTGCTATAATTAGTCATTGCTACAATTAGTCACTGCTACAAGTGGTCACTGCTACAAGTAGTCAATGCTACAAGTAGTCATTGCTACAGGTAGTCATTGCTACAATTAGTCACTGCTACATTAGTCACTGCTACAAGTGGGCTACTAGTAGTCACTGCTACAATTAGTCACTGCTATAAGTAGTCACTGCTACAATTAGTCACTGCTGCAAGTAGTCACTGCTATAATTAGTCACTGCTACAAGTGGTCACTGCTACAAGTAGTCACTGCTACTAGTAGACACTGCTACAATTAGTCACTGCTACAAGTAGTCACTGCTATAATTAGTCATTGCTACAATTAGTCACTGCTACAAGTGGTCACTGCTACAAGTAGTCACTGCTACTAGTAGACACTGCTACAATTAGTCACTGCTACAAGTAGTCACTGCTACAAGTAGTCAATGCTACAAGTAGTCATTGCTACAGGTAGTCATTGCTACAATTAGTCACTGCTACAAGTTATCACTTCTACAAGTAGTCACTGATACAATTAGTCACTGCTACAAGTAGTCACTGCTACAATTAGTCAATGCTACAAGTAGTCATTACTGCAATTAGTCATTGCTACAATTAGTTATTGCTACAATAAGTCATTGTGACTCCTACAATTAGTCACTGCTACAAGTAGTCACTGCTACAATTAGTCATTGCTACAAGTAGCCACTGCTACAATTAGTCATTGCTACAAGAAGCCACTGCTATAAGTAATCACTGCTACAAGTAGTCACTGCTACAAGTAGTCATTGCTACAAGAAGTCACTGCTACAAGTAGTCTACAAGTAGTCACTGCTACAAGCGGTCATTGCGTCTTTGCTACAATTAGTCACTGCTACAATTAGTCACTGCTACAAGCGGTCATTGTTACAAGTAGTCACTGCTACAAGTAGTCACTGCTACAAGTAGTCATTGCTACAAGTAGTCACTGCTACAATTAGTCATTGCTACAAGTAGTCACTGCTACAAGTAGTCACTGCTACAAGTAGTCACTGCTACAAATAGTCACTGCTACAAGTAGTCAATGCTTCAAGTAGTCACTGCTACAAGTAGTCACTGCTACAAGTAGTCACTGCTACAAGTAGTCAATGCTTCAAGTAGTCACTGCTACAAGTAGTCACTGCTACAAGTATTCACTGCTACAAGTAGTCACTGCTACAAATAGTCACTGATACAATTAGTCAATGCTTCAAGTAGTCACTGCTACAAGTAGTCACTGACACAAGTAGTCACTGCCACAATTTGTCACTGCCACAAGTAGTCATTGCTACAAGTAGTCACTGCTACAATAAGTCACTGCTACAAGTAGTCATTGCTACAAGTAATCACTGCTACAAGTAGTCATTGCTACAAGTAGTCATTGCTACAAGTAGTCACTGCTACAGTAGTCACTGCTACAAATAGTCACTGATACGATTAGTCACTGCTACAGTAGTCACTGCTACAAATAGTCACTGATACAAGTAGTCATTGCTACAAGTAATCACTGCTACAAGTAGTCATTGCTACAAGTAGTCATTGCTACAAGTAGTCACTGCTACAAGTAGTCACTGCTACAAATAGTCACTGATACAATTAGTCAATGCTTCAAGTAGTCACTGCTACAAGTAGTCACTGACACAAGTAGTCACTGCCACAATTTGTCACTGCCACAAGTAGTCATTGCTACAAGTAGTCACTGCTACAATAAGTCACTGCTACAAGTAGTCATTGCTACAAGTAATCACTGCTACAAGTAGTCATTGCTACAAGTAGTCATTGCTACAGTAGTCACTGCTACAAGTAGTCACTGCTACAAATAGTCACTGATACAATTAGTCAATGCTTCAAGTAGTCACTGCTACAAGTAGTCACTGACACAAGTAGTCACTGCCACAATTTGTCACTGCCATAAGTAGTCATTGCTACAAGTAGTCACTGCTACAATAAGTCACTGCTACAAGTAGTCATTGCTACAAGTAATCACTGCTACAAGTAATCATTGCTACAAGTAGTCTTTGCTACAAGTAGTCACTGCTACAGTAGTCACTGCTACAAGCGGTCATTGCTACAAGTAGTCTACAAGTAGTCACTGCTACATTTAGTCTTTGCTACAAGTAGTCATTGCTACAAGTAGTCACTGCTACACTTAGTCATTACTACAAGTAGTAACTGCTATAAGTAGTCTACCTACAAGTAGTCACTGCAACAGTAGTCATTGCTACAAGTGCTCACTGCTACAAGTAGTCACTGCTACATGTAGTCACTGCCACAAATAGTCACTGCTACAAGTGCTCACTGCTACAAGTAGTCACTGCTACAATTAGTCATTGCTACAAGTAGTCACAGCTACAATTAGTCATTGCTACAAGTAGTCACTGCTACAAGTAGTCTACATGTAGTCACTGCTACAATAAGTCTTTGCTACAAGTAGTCATTGTTACAAGAAGTCACTGCTACACTTAGTCATTACTACAAGTAGTAACTGCTATCAGTAGTCTACAAGTAGTCACTGCTACAGTAGTCACTGCTACAAGCGGTCATTGCTACAAGTAGTCACTGCTACACGTAGTCATTGCTACAAGTAGTCACTGCTACAAGTAGTCACTGCTACAAGTTGACACCGTCATGATATGACTGAAATATTGTGAAAGCGGCGTTATAACTCCATATATACACATATTAAAGCATACAAAATCATCCTTCAAAGAACTGCTTCTTGGATTTTGACTGTCACACTACTGTTTCTTGGATATTTACTGTCAAACTACTGTTTCTTAGATATGTCAGTTGAAACAGCTTTTCTCGGATTTAGACTGTCAAACTACTGTTTCTTTTATGTTGACTGTCAAACTACTGTTTCTTAGATAATGACCGTCAAACTATTGTTGCTTGGATTTTGACTGTCAAACTACTGTTTCTTAGATGTTGACTATCAACTTCTGTTTCTCGGATTTTACTGTCAAACTACTGTTGCTTGGATTTTGACTGTCAAACTACTGTTTCTTAGATCTAGATTGTGAAACTACGTTTTTTTAGATGTTGACTATCAAACTACTGTTTCTCGGATTTTACTGTCAAACTACTGTTTCTCTGATTTTAACCGGCAAACAACTGTTCTTGGATTTTGACTATCAAACTACTGTTTCTTAGATGCTGACTGTCAAACGTTTCTTAAATGTTGACTGTCAAACTACTGTTTCCCGGATTTTACTATCAAACTACTGTTTCTTTGATTTTTGACCGTTAAACTTCTGTGTCTTGAATTTTGACTGTAAAACAGCTGTTCTTGAATGTTGACTGTCAAACTACTAATTCTTGAGTTTTGACTGTGAAACTTCTTTTCTTGGATTTTGACAAACTACTATTTATCGGATTTTGACTGTCAAACTACTGTTTATCGGATTTTGACTGTCAAACTACTGTTTCTCAGATTTTGACTATCAAACTACTATTGCTTGGATTTAGACTGTTAAACTGCTGTTTCTTGGATTTTGACAGTCAAACTGCTGTTTCTTTGATTTTGACAGTCAAACTACTGTTTCTTGGATTTAAAATGAGTTTTAACATATTGGTACTGTTCACAGTGTCTATCCCCACGACGTTTGTATTGAATATTCCATACACTGTTTCTTACATATTTGTAGTGAAACGTTGATGGCTTTCGTTTTACTTTATGTTTAACCTTCAGATACGCAATAAACATGCATGTGAATAAGCACCATCATGTGATGTATATATTTTCCAGTAATTATGTTTTATCTATCTATTTTGTCCATTAGGCACAACCATACCGCAAGTTGCATTGCGATGGTTGTTGCAGAAAGACATTGTTGGGGCTGTCATCATTGGTGCCTCCACGGTCGAACAGCTGGAGGATACTATGAGAGCTGGCGAAGGCTGGAAACTCACTACAGAGGAGGTAATTATAATATGAGAGCTGGCGAAGGCTGGAAACTCACTACAGAGGAGGTAATTATAATATGAGAGCTGGCGGAGGCTGGAAACTCACTACAGAGGAGGTAATTATAATATAAGAGCTGGCGAAGGCTGGAAACTCACTGCAGAGGAGGTAATTATAATATGAGAGCTGGCGAAGGCTGGGAACTTATTACAGAGAGCTGGCGAAGGCTGGGAACTTACTACAGAGGAGGTAATTATAATATGAGAGCTAGTGAAGGCTGGGAACTCAATACAGAGGAGGTAATTATAACATGAGAGCTGGCGAAGGCTGGAATCTCACTACAGAGGAGATAATTATAATATGAGAGCTGGCGAAGGCTGGAAACTCACTACAGAGGAAGTAATTATAATATGAGAGCTTGCGAAGACTGGAAACTCACTACAGAGGAGGTAATTATAATATGAGAGCTGGCGAAGGATGGAAACTCACTACAGAGGAGGTAATTATAATATGAGAGCTGGCGAAGGCTGGGAACTTACTGCAGAGGAGGTAATTATAATATGTGAGCTGGCGGAGGCTGGGAAGTCACTGCAGAGGAGGTAATTATAATATGAGAGCTTGCGAGAACTCACTGCAGAGGAGGTAATTATAATATGGGAGCTGGCGGAGGCTGGAAACTCACTACGGAGGAGGTAATTATAATATGAGAGCTGGTGAACTCACTACAGAAGAGGTAATTATAATATGGGAGCTGGCGGAGGCTGGAAACTCACTACAGAGGAGGTAATTATAATATGAGAGCTGGCCAAGGCTGGAAACTTACTGCAGAGGAGATAATTATAATATGGGAGTTGGCGGATGCTGGGAACTCACTGCAGAAGAGGTAATTATAATATGAGAGCTGGCGGAGGCTGGGAACTCATTACAGAGGAGGTAATTATAATATGAGAGCTGGCAAAGGCTGGAAACTCACTACAGAGGAGGTAATGATAATATGAGAGCTGGCGAAGGCTGGAAATTCATTACAGAGGAGGTACTTATAATATGAGAGCTGGCGAAGGCTGGAAACTCACTACAAAGGAGGTAATTATAATATGAGAGCTGGTGGAGGCTGGGAACTCACTGCAGAGGAGGTAATTATTATATGGGAGCTGGCGGAGGCAGGAAACTCGCTACAGATGAAGTGATTATAATATAGGAACTGTTGGAGGCTTGAAACTCACTACGAACGATGTAATTATAATATTGGAACTGTTGGAGGCTGGAAACTCACTACAGATGAGGTAATTATAATATAGGAAATGGTCGAGGCTGGAAACTCACAACAGAGGATGTCATTATATTATAGGAACTGATGGAGGCTGGAAGCTACTGGAAACTCACTACAGAGGAGGTAATTATAATATAAGAACTGGTGGATGGTGAAAGCTCCTGGAAACTCACTAAGGAGGAGGTAATTTTAATATGTGAAGTTGTGGAGGCTGGAAACTCACTACCGAGGAGGTAATTATAATATAGGAACAGGCGGATCCTGGAAACACACTAGATAGGATATAAATATAATATGGGAGTTTGCGGAGGCTGAAAACTATCGACAGTGGAGGTAATTATAATATGGGAGCTGGCGGAGGCTGGAAACTATCCACAGAGGAGGTATTTATAATATGGGAGCTGGCGGAGGCTGGAAACTATCGACAGAGGAGGTAATTATAATATTGGAGCTGGTGGAGGCTGGAAACTATCGACGGAGGAGGTAATTATAATATGTGAGCTGGCGGAGGCTGGAAACTATCGACAGAGGAGGTAATTATAATATGGGAGCTGGCGGAGGCCGGTAACTCTCAATAGAGGATTTAATTGAAATCATGTTGACACATGTTCCATTGTACATTTAATCCTGACATGTTGCATGCAGTTCTTTTCAATTGTGTCATTTTATTACCGTTTAATACATAATAAGAAATGTACGAAGTCTAATGCGGATAAAGGCTTCTTTGGACTACGACATCTCACAAGAGACGAGTTACATGAGTGGTTTCTATGCATATTCAGACGGTCTTACAGCATTGTTAAATGCCATAACGAATGTAGTTGCGTTATTGTGAATATCGTTTCTTGTAATTTTTTAAAGAACGAAGGTCATAATGTAATTGTAATTTCATTTGAGTAAGGGTTTAAATTGAAAGTTCGACGTACACATGTAAATGTATACGCACACACTGAAAAACGACTTACATAAATATGCATGAGGTGGGTTTAACCTATTCCTGCAGTTCAGGTTTTCTTTGAATAATTCCTAGTTATGACTATTCGTTTGTAAAACTATGAAAATAATATGTTGTAGTCTACTAAAGTTATGTATAGAATGGTACAGTTGCTTTAAATACTATATTTCATGTGAGCCAAGTTTCATGAAGAAACGTCCAGTGGTTATGAAGTTATGTTCTGAACGGAAACGAGAAGGAAGGTCCGATGGATATCATGTTAATGAATTTTCCGTGTATATGTTCTTGTGTTCCATAATACACATTTAATACCGTCCTAAAATGTTACAGGAACATCACATATAATGTTTAGTTTAAGAAATACCACTTCCTACTGAAACAGAAATAACCTTTGAGGAGAAAAGCAGTAGTATCGCTGCTTTTCCAGAAATGAACTGGTTTTAAATGTCCCTAAATTTAGGTAAGTTTCAGACAGGGATTATACAAACGATTATGATTTCCATAAGACAAGAAACCGACAGGGCTCGAACCCACTCGGAGCTGATGTCAAGGAACATGGCTAGAACCCGCGCGTGGTTGTGGCCTAGAAACGGCCAGCTATAATTAACAAGAAGCAGTCCGAGGGACGGCCACAGTCCCCTACCGGGTCTTGTGCAAAATTAACAATTCAGAAGCTGCACAGTTGTCGAAGGTTTCTGTTTTGTCAACACAATAATTGCACAAATGTCAAACTGCTGCTAAAGGTTACTACATGTATGTTTCGTCAACACAATAATTGCAAAACTTTCAAAGAAATAAAGTTGTTATTAGCCAGTTTGTTAATTCTGTTATTGAAGAAACAGTTATCTTTGAATGTACCCATATGAAAGGTTGAATGTAGCCATGTAAATGATCATGCAAGGAATGTTGAATACCTTACCATGTTTAGCTGCAAAATATGTGTTCCTGCGTTCTGAAGGTATCGAGACCTTGACCTTTGAGCTACGGACCTGGGTCTTGGGCGCGACACGCCGTCTCATTATGGTGAACATTTGTGCCAAGTTATTTTAAAATTCCACGATGCATGACAAAGTTACAGCCCGGACAAGCCTATTTCTGATCTTTAACCTCCAAGTGTGAACTTGACCTTTGAGCTATGGACCTGGGTCTTGCGCGCGATATGCCGTGTCATTATGGTGAACATTTGTCGCAAGTTAATTCAAAATCCCACAATGCATGGCAAAGTTACAGGCCGGACAAACCTATTTCTGACCTTTTACCTCCAAGTGTGACCTTGACCTTAGAGCTACGGATCTGGGTCTTGCGTGCGACACGCCGTCTCATTATGGTGAATATTTGTGCCAAGTTATTTCAAATTTCCACGATGCATGACAAAGTTACAGCCCGGACAGGCATATTTCTGACCTTTAACCTCCAATTGTGACCTTGACCTTTGAGTATTGCGCACGACACGCCGTCTCATAATGGTGAACATTTGTGCCAAGTTATTTCAAAATCCCACAATGCATGACAAAGTAACAGCCCGGACAAGCCTATTTCTAACCTTAACCTCCAAGTGTGACCTTGACCTTTGAGCTACGGACCTGGATCTTGCGCGCGACACGCCGTCTCATTATGGTGAACATTTGTGCCAAGTTATTTCAAAATCCCAGGATACATGACGAAATTTCAGCCTGATCAAGCGTATCTCTGACATTTAACCTCCAACTGTGACCTTGACCTTTGAGCTACGGACCTGAATCTGGCGCGACACGCCGTCTCATTATGGTTAACATTTATGCCAAGTTATTTGAAAATCCCACGATGCATGACAAAGTTACAGTCCGGACATAAAAACAGACTGACCTTCAACCTCCAACTGTGACCTTGACCATTGAGCCACGGACATGGATCTTGCGCGCGACACGCCGTCTCATTATGATTAACATTTGTGCCAAGTTATTTCAAAATACCACAATGCATGACAAAGTTTCAGCCCGGACAAGCGTATTTCTGACATTTAACCTCCAACTGTGACCTTGACCTTTGAGCTAGGGACCTGGAATTTACTCTAAATGTAAGCAGAGCGCAGGAGAAAAAGTTAATTTTCACGAACAGAAGTGAGATTCAGATTGAAGAAACTGGCGGAGGCATTAAAATTCTGCTAAATACCGGGATGTACGAACTTATTAAGTCTATCGTTGAGCATTATTATCGCACGGACAGTCAAAACTACGGCTACACGTACACGCCCGTGTTAGATAAGCACGGACACATTGTTGAGACCAAATACAAGGTAGCGAAAGGAAAACAAAATCTCTACACACTCAACATGTATCACACAAAGTTTTCTTACTTGGTTAATGGTAGAAATCCACACCACTTCGTGACAACTGACTTGATAAATATGTTAGCGACAGTTGAGAACTATCTCCTTAGTTCTGGCAGCTCCGTTGCTTATACAAATGAATGTATAAGAACTATTTTATTACAAACAAAGAACGCTGGACAAGAAGAGTCTACCGAGCATAACATTTATGCAACACCAGCAGTTGCAAATGTATCGTTTGTCCAGGAAGATTGCCCTTCGCCGGAAGTTCCGTCCGCAAATACAGGGACCGATTTGGATGAAAATGCTTTTCCGGAAGAAAAATCGCCGATATGTGCTGAAAATAATTTCAAGTCGAACGATGTGGATCCGTTTTGTCAAATTTACAGTGAAATAAAAGAACTGCGAGTGTGTTTGTCGGAACATATTAAATCATCAACCGAACAAATATGTCAATTGAAGGATGAAATTTGCAGTGTGAAGAAGCACATCTCGCTGTTAACTGCGCATTCCAACGATAGATTGGACACATTATCAGGTTGCACACAGGAAATAAGCACCAATCTCACCAGCCACACTGATAGCATGCAACGGCGACTGCAATCTGTTATGGACACGTTGAAAGGCATACACCAACACCTTCAAAGACGTAAACAGTCACCTCGTACGGATGAAACGATTGTTAAGCACACATCAGCTCCAAAGAACAACAGATCCACGGCCGCGGTGACGGGTGATATCACAGTCTTGAATGAACCCATTCAACAAAACCCCTCAAAAACATTACTTGTAGGAGATTCCATATTTAAAGGCATCAAAAGGCGTGGACTTTCTGTGAACACTGATATAAGATCGTGTCCAGGGGCAAAAGCAAGAGATATATCATTTAACCTTCGAAACTGGGATATAAGTGAATATCAAACAATAGTAATATACGCTGGTGGCAATGATGGCGCATCCGGAACACCTAAGCAGGTTTACTCTGAATTCAAACACGCTATTGAGTTTTTACAGCGTCGCAAAATGAATATATATGTACGTTTTGCCCAAGATCAGACACTGATGTTATTCCTTTCAACGACGCACTGAAACAACTAGCACATGACATGAAGGTAAACTTAATTGATCCTTACAGCTCGTTCATCTATGGTGACGACAGCAAAGTTGGGATCTACTATGCCCGAGACGGTATTCATCTAAATATACTTGGCAGCCGGAAATTAGTCTCGTGTGTCAATCGATGTTTGCCAATAATCAAGCGACAGGCACAATCACCAACCAGACGTGTGCCTATTCAGGATCATGGAGACGCCTGGTCAGGAAAGGATCAAGGCTGGGATCGTCGGGATAGTCGGAAGGTATACTGCTCAGTCTGCAAAATGACCAGCCATACAACTAGTGAATGCAGACGTCGAAACCGACAACCACACTCACCATCCGTGAACAGACGCCCGAGACAAAGTGATGATGGTGTTTGGCAGCGAAATTCAATGTATGATCATTCCACTCAAAACTGCAGACGACACATTCTAAGTGAACAGAAGCTTTACTCTCCTGAAAGTAACTATGCTGATGACTCGAACAGCGGAAACCGAGCACTGGGTGCCAGCGGTGTTTATGCTTACGAACATTAGGATATTTTCGGCAAGCACTCTCATGTAATAAGTTACAACAAATATGAAATATTACCATCATTATGTGAAATATGTAATGAGACAATTTGCAAGTGTAATAACTCTATTTCGGTGGAAAAAGATTCTTTCGTTAAATACCCTCTTAAAATATTTAGTCGAACATTATTGTCGTCAGACTATAATTCTGTGCTATGTGATTTAACATACCAGTATTCATTTTATGAAGTACATTTATACATAAACTCTTTAAATCTCAATATTATGAAAGACGCAAAATTACCACAGCGCATTATTTTATAACACTGTTTTAAATTATACTAACTATCTACTGCGCGAAAATTCATTATTGACATTTTATGATGATTTATATCAATCAACATTGCAAATAAATACTACACATAATGCTATTATTAAGGGAGAATATTACTCACCCGATAACTCAAATAATAATTCATTACATGGAAATGCACTTTTACATGATAAGGATTATGACAAATCTAGTTTTATATTTAACGCAACGTCAAATGGAATACATATTGCCAATTTAAATATACAACACCTGTTACCAAAATTAGACGAAATAAAATATCAGTTGACTCGCACTAATTCAAACAAAATTCTTGGATTATGTGAAATGTTTCTCACAGAAAATGCATGCGATAATATTTTGCATATTCCCGGATATACATTTGAAAGGCGAGACCGGAAGTCGAATCGGAAAGGAGGCGGTCTTATCGTATTTATTTCGAATCAAATCACATATACTCGTCGATTTGATATAGAGTCAAATGAAATTGAATTGAATTGGATTTTATAGTCGCACCAACAGCTAAGGTCATATGGCGACTTTCCAGCTTCCATTGGTGGAGGAAGACCCCAGGTGCCCCTCCGGGCAATTTTCGTGCACGGGCGGGCACCTGGGTAGAACCACCGACGTTCCGCAAGCCAGCTGGATAGCTTCCTCACATAAAGATTCCTAGGCCCCTGGGGGATCGAACCTACAGCGGTGAAGGGCAAGTGATTTCAAG
This sequence comes from Cyrtodaria siliqua, assembly GCA_037043455.1. Lineage (NCBI taxonomy): Eukaryota > Metazoa > Mollusca > Bivalvia > Adapedonta > Hiatellidae > Cyrtodaria > Cyrtodaria siliqua. Next base: position 29,733 of record JAWPHD010006307.1, on the reverse strand, counting down.
TCAGAGACGTTAACCACTCGGCCACGGACGCCCCTCCAAAAATGAAATTGAATCCATATGGATTAATATACAGGGCTCTAATATAACAAGTTAATAGTTAATATACAGGGCTCTAAACCGTTTCTTTTAAATTTTGTTTATAGACCACCAGATGTACACCAAACGTGGATAGATTTATATGAAGGACAAATTGAAACTGCTAACATTTTTAAATTTGAAACTCACATTCTTGGTGACTTAAATCTTAATTACATGCCTAATAATTCAGTCGAATTGTTCAAAATCAAGAGATGGCAATCGTTTATACAGATATTCGACCTAACACAATTAGTGACAATTCCAACGCGTGTAACTCAAAAGAGTTCGACCATAATTGATCATATTTATACCACAAATCCCAACATACTTTCTGATGTAAATATTCCATTTTACAGTATAAGTGATCACTATCCGGTGTGTTGCACACGATTATTCAGACCAATTATAAGTAAAACAATAGACACATATATATTAATTATAGGTCTTTCAAGAAGTTTGATCTAAACTTATTTCAAGAACAATTAGCTTTGGCTCCACTTGAATTGATTGAATTGTACAGTGACCCTAATCAGTCTCTTAATTGCCTTTATAATTTACTTAATAACATTTTGTGTAAACATGCTCCTGTAAAAAAGAAGAGAGTCAAATATAATACTCAACCAGGATGGTTTAATGAAGGGATCACAAACGCTATCTTTGGGTGAGATAGATTACACAGGCAGTGAGAATATGATAAATAAAAAACTATGAGAAATAAAATTGCATCTATGATAAAGAAAAGCAAAAAAAACTTTTACAATGACGCTATCAGAGCAAATAAAAATCCAAGCTATTTGTGGAAAACGCTTCGAACGATAACTAATCCTTATGAAGGCAGATTGGAAAATGCATCTTTACCTAAAACTATAATTATAAATGATAATATTATTGATGGAAATTTGAATATTTTAAACGCATTAAATGAACATTACATAAACATATCTAATATTATAGAAAAAACGTCATTTGTCACAGAAAACTTCAAAAAACTGCAACAGTGTATGAACGAAAAACTGAAGTTCAAAACATTTTCTATAGAAGAAATAACACCATACGAAGTTAAACTAATAATTGACAAATTAGATGTTATGAAATCTACTGGACTGGATGGAATAGGACCTAGAATTCTTAAATATTGTGGGGACCATATAACTTATGCTATTGCACATATAATAAACAAAAGTATACATTATGGAATATTCCCCGATTCTTTTAAAAAAGCATTTGTTATTCCAATTTTTAAAACTGGGGATAGAACCGACCCGAACAATTAAAGACCAATTTCTATTCTTCCGACCATTTCAAAAGTTTTCGAACGTCACATAGCGACCCAATTACATAACTATTTTCAAACGACTGATCTTTTACATATACAATCAGGATTCAGAAAATTGCACTCCTGTCAAACTGCTTTACCAAGGCTAATTGATTCATGGTTAAAAGACATAGATTCTGGAAAATATGTAGGAGCAATATTTCTCGACTTAAAAAAGGCATTTGATCTTGTGGATCATCAAATACTGTTGTATAAACTTAAATTGTACCATTTCTCAGACAAAACCATTAAATTGTTCACATCATATTTAAGTAATCGCAAGCAAAGAATGAAGGTTAATGGCCATTTTTCTGATTAAATGATAATAAAATCAGGTGTTCCTGAGGGCTCCATACTAGGTCCTCTTTTATATCTCCTGTATATTAATGACATATCAATATCACCAAATGCAATAAATATTGATCTGTATGCAGATGACTCTACTATCTATGAATCTGATCATAATATAGATGTGATCGAGAAAAAATTACAGGAAAATCTGAATGCTGTCAAAAGTTGGTGTTGCATTAATAACATGGCACTGCACCCATCAAAAACTAAATGTATGCTTATCTCCACAAAATATAAGGTTAAAAATGCCAAAGAAATGTTTTTATATACTGACGATGTCTTAATAGAAAAAGTATCTGTACATAAACTACTAGGTATATATATTGATAATACACTATCGGGGAAGTATCAAATATTTAAAGTTTGTTCAACACTCAATACTAAAATTGCATTATTAAAACATATTATTTACTATTTAACATAGGATATGAAGAAAATATTTTATAACGCTTACATTATGTCATCGTCTGACTATTGTTGCACTATTTGGGGAAAGGGAGTTTATTCGAAAGCTGAAATCATGAAAATAACAAATATTCAAAAAAGGGCAGCACGAATAATACTGAATAAAGACTTAAACACTAGTTCAAAGTTAATGTTTAAAGAATTGGGTTGGTTATCATTCGAAAACCGATGTCTATATCATATAGGAATATTAGTTTTTAAATGTAAAAATGAACTAGTACCAAAATACCTATCAGAACTAATTTGCTTCTCCCACAATGAAAATCCATTAAGCGAAAAGAACTTGTTCCACTAAAACATCGAACAAACTATTTTAAAGATTCTTTCAGCTATTACAGTACAATAGTATGGAATACAATTCCTTTACTTAGTGTTTGCCCTACTTTTTCCTCCAATCAGACGGTGAGGAATTTTAAAAAAAATGGCGAACTTATTCATGTAAATTTCTAACGATCACGAATTTTAACCATTTAATCATTAAGTAATCGCTTACTAAATGGCAGGCACGCGCTTGTTTTGGCGCGAACGTGTTAAGACGCGTGGTTTCGTAGAAGCGCGGGGAAAAAGTAGGGCAAACACTAAGTCAGTTAGAGGCTAAGAAGTGAAATTTTAACAATTAAGAAACCCCGGTCAGTCGCTGCGCTCCTTCCCTTAGGGTTTCTTAATTGTTAAAATTTCACTTCATAGCCTCTAACTAATACATATACGTAATATCAATAGCTTTAATACGTATAAATACAATTTAAAACAATTTCTTTTCCAAAAACAGGATAAAAACTAGCTGATATTACTATTTAGTGTTTGCCCTACTTTTTCCTCCAATCAGACGGTGAAGAATTTTAAAAAAATGGCGAACTTATTCATTAAATTTCTAACGATCACCAATTTTAACCATTTAATCATTAATTAGTGTTTGCCCTACTTTTTCCTCCAATAAGACGGTGAGGAATTTAAAAAAAATGGCGAACTTATTCATGTAAATTTCTAACGATCACCAATTTTAAACATTTAATCATTAAGTAATCGCTTACTAAATGGCACGCGCTTGTTTTGGCGCGAACGTGTTAAGACGCGTGTTTCGTGGTTTCGTAGAAGCGCGGGGAAAAAGTAGGGCAAACACTAAGTCAGTTAGAGGCTAAGAAGTGAAATTTTAACAATTAAGTTTCCCCCGGTCAGTCGCTGCGCTCCTTCCCTTAGGGTTTCTTAATTGTTAAAATGTCACTTCATAGCCTCTAACTAATACGTAATCGCTTACTAAATGGCACGCGCTTGTTTTGGCGCGAACGTGTTAAGACGCGTGGTTTCGTAGAAGCGCGGGGGAAAGTAGGGCAAACACTAAGTCAGTTAGAGGCTAAGAAGTGAAATTTTAACAATTAAGAAACCCCGGTCAGTCGCTGCGCTCCTTCCCTTAGGGTTTCTTAGTGTTTGCCCTACTTTTCCCTCCAATCAGACGGTGAGGAATTTTAAAAAATTGGCGAACTTATTCATGTAAATTTCTAACGATCACCAATTTTAACCATTTAATCATTAAGTAATGACTTACTAAATGGCACGCACTTGTTTGGACACAAGTAGAAGCGCAAACGTGTTAAGAGGCGTGGTTTCGTAGAAGCGCGGGGGAAAAGTAGGGCAAACACTAAGTCAGTTAGAGGCTAAGAAGTGAAATTTTAACAATTAAGAAACCCCGGTCAGTCGCTGCGCTCCTTCCCTTAGGGTTTCTTAGTGTTTGCCCTACTTTTCCCTCCAATCAGACGGTGAGGAATTTTAAAAAATTGGCGAACTTATTCATGTAAATTTCTAACGATCACCAATTTTAACCATTTAATCATTAAGTAATGACTTACTAAATGGCACGCACTTGTTTGGACACAAGTAGAAGCGCAAACGTGTTAAGAGGCGTGGTTTCGTAGAAGCGCGGGGAAAAAGTAGGGCAAACACTAAGTCAGTTAGAGGCTAAGAAGTGACATTTTAACAATTAAGAAACCCCGGTCAGTCGCTGCGCTCCTTCCCTTAGGGTTTCTTAATTGTTAAAATTTCACTTCATAGCCTCTAACTAATACTTAATTGTTAAAATTTCACTTCATAGCCTCTAACTAATACATAATTATGTCGCTGTTGTTTTTTTTTTTTATTTATTTTATTTTTTTTATTTTTTTTTATTTTTTTTTTCTTGAGTGAAACTGGCACTGTATGCATGTAATTGCTTAAATATCCGTCATATATGACACTATAGATATCTTGATTATGAATTAAGAATATTATGAATGTATTAACCAATGAGTGTTTGTCGGATATGCAGTATTGTTGTGTATATGGATGTTTGGGTGTGTGCGCATGAGTTTGCATGTTTTTATATGTATTTATAACTGTTATAGCATTATTGTTCGAAGGCCACATTGAAAATAAGTGTTTGTATTTTATATGCATAACTTAATGTGTTTTTACCTTCGTTAAATAAAGAAATTATTATTATTAGTATTATTAGTATTATCTTGCGCGCGACACGCCGTCTCATAATAGTTAACATTTGTGCCAAGTTATTTCAAAATCCCACGATGCATGACAAAGTTACAGTCCTGACAAAAAAAACCAGACTGACGGACGGACTGGCTGACGGACGGGGTGCATGTCTAGAAAACGGAAGTTACTGACAAGGCTAGAGCCCACGAGGTGCTAAGGTCTAGACAACGCAAGCCACCGATGGGACTGGAACCCACGAGGGGCTGACGTATAGAAAACACAAGTTAGCTTTACACACTGTATGTTACACTCGGGCGGTATACTGTCCGAGCCTTCCAAACGTCTTGACAATTAAAGAAAGCACATGACTGTGAACAGTTTGGGTAGGTTAATTTTAGAAAATACTGGATGAATCGAATTATATTTCACGTTGGAGGATAAGGATTTTGCTGTGAAACTGGTCATCTCCACGGACCAGTCTAGACAGAAAATTTGCCTCGGTTACAGTTCAGAGCTAGTTATACGACAAGAACATGTTGATTCAAAGCATTAGTTCGCCGGTAGGTATGTAACACTATATTTGGTGAAATGTATCGCTTTAACATTATAAATGATGTTTCTGTATGCATTTCGTCTCACTGAAGTTTAATATACAATGGAGACAAAAACTAGAAATGAAATATAGATCGATTTTAATATGTTAAAATGTTCAAACATGGCAAATGATGCGAGGAACTGTTGTGCGTTTTTATGTTCAGCACCACTGCTCACACCTATATCGAGAAGTGTGGTGAAACCTAAGGGTGCCGGAGTTTACACCGGTACCAGTATGACGTCACATTTCCCAGAAACGCTAGAGAGCAGATTGTATACTGACCGCCATAGATTCCAGATATATTGGACCAACTGTGGAGGGCAATCCGCAATCAACGGTAAGTATTTACCTCTAGTGACGCCATCCCTTTCGGAGCTGGACCGGGGATTCGCCATTGGTGAGTAGAAATTACCATATTGACGCTGCGAGCAGGTAAAACCAGTTTATTGCTGCATAAACTTGGGTGATTTCTCGACATCACAAACGCTAAAATCTCCGGAGGCAATTCGTCTTTGGGAGGTTTATCGCTTGCGAAATCGGAAAGCACGTTCTGCAAGGTTGTCAATTTTCAATATTAATTGCAGTAATATTGTGTATTACACCTAGTTTAGGATAAATCCAGCTTTCAAATGTGACCAATGCTTCGGTCGTTCGACGGCCTGAACGCGGGGTGTCACGCAGTTTGATTCGGCGGAATTGAAAACCGAGCGCTTCCCAGATTGGAGTAGCTCTGGTGTAGTTTACGGGTAATTAGTAAATAGTATGTTATTCTACTGACCAGTGAGTAATATAACTTATTTGCGAGGGTTTTTCAATGTTTTGATTGTTGGGAGAATTTAGCAGACGTTGAAAAAAGGCGCGGAAATCCGAACAGCTGATTTCCGGTGCGGTTAACAACTTTATCCACATGATAAAGCGGCGCAACTCTGGGTAAAACCGAGTCGGTGGTTCACTTTCAGACCGTGGATTATGACTTTAACAGTGCACTCGGTGTTTCTCATTTCTATGGAAACGCATTGGGTATACTGTTTATCTTAAAGCTGTTCAATCAATATATAAAAAAATAATTAAATAATTAAATCCAAGGATGTGTTTCTCATCTTAATGGAGACACTTACTGGTGTAAAATCAGGGGTAAATTGTCCATTTTTAATTTAGATAAAACAGTATTTCATTAAAGCTGACACATCTGTATAAAGGGAGTTTCTCGTGTATATGGAAATTCTCTTAATATTTTAACTGGTGCTTCTCTTTTTAAAGGAGGCATTCATTGGTTAAAGCCGATACAGCTGAAATAAAAAAAAAGAAAAAGTTTCTCATGTCAATGGAGACTTGTCATATGATCATTTCCCTATCATAACATGGTTAAAGCTGTTACACCCGTATAAAAAAAAACAATAAAAAAAACAAAAAAAAAACTTTTGTTTCTCATATCAATGGAAACTTGTCACATGATCATTATCCTATCATAATATGTTGGATGCTGGTAAATTAATTAAGTGTCGTCACGATAATTCAATTCTAATTACGAGTTAACCGGCACAATGCCTAAGGTTAAAATTAACGAGTGCTCCTTCCGGGAGTTAATGGAGTTGCCAGGAGTAGGCAGAGCAAATGCGGAGAAAATATTCGAGTTAAGGACTGGAGGTAATATCACTCTCGATACCTTGGTAAAAATACCTTATTTGAGGGTCACTCACGATTTGATAATGGCAGTTGACTTTGAGCCGTATCAGAGATCATCAGACAGAGAGCAGTCAGATGCCAGTGGGGAAAACACACGGCAAGCTGAAAACGATGCTGAGCTAAAACGTGTGATTGATACGCGCATGGCGGGGAGTTGTCCCCCAGATTCATGGCACTCAACACCTAAGTTTGTTAGACAAGAGGTCTCACCTGCAGATTACAGGGGATCAAGGGAGTGGGCTTATGAGTACGGTCATATTAGACCTCCAATGGATAGGACACCCCGTCAGGCTGATCCAAGGGACATGTGGGGGGATCTAGATTATCCAATAGGGATGCATCGAGAGATTGTAGCAGGAGGGGGTATGCCTCGCGATGCAAGAGGAGGGGGCCTCTGGAGTGCTAACAAACCAGGCCCTAGCAGAGTAGCAAACATGCCGAAGTCGATCACATACGATGGACGGGGGAGCTGGCAAGCGTTTTTTGCCAAGTTTACATCCTTCGCCGAGGAGCAAAAATGGCTTGGGCATCAGAGAAAAAACCATCTGTGTTGGTGTTTAGAGGGAAAGGCAAGCGAGTTCTATGCGGGATTAACCGAACGTAAACCAAATGTCGAATATTTTGATGTAGTTCAGCGGCTAGAAAAGAGGTTTGGCCTCAAAGAACTGCCGGAAACTACTCAAATGCAATTTGCATGTGCTAAGCAGGAATCCGAGGAGACGGTAATGGATTGGGCCGATAGGGTAGTCACCATGGCAACTCGGGCCTTCAAGGAACTACCGGAAATGCACATTCAAAAACAAGTGGTTTTGATATTTTGCCAAGGCTGTAAGGATAGAGAGGCAGGGCAGTTCGCCATTAACCAGAGGCCACAATCCATTGAGCAAGCTCTTGATAATGTGCGATGGTATCAGCACACTAACAGGGTTATGTATGGTAAACAAAGGAAAGAGGCACAGATACCCCGAATGACGAGGGATACCGATGACTATTGTTCGGCTAATAATAGGTCTTCAGGGGTCAGCGAATACGATGTTTATAAGGTAGATGCTGCACAGAGGCCGTACCAGAATGTCATAAAAGAAAAGGGGACCGGTAATAATTCGGAACTTGAAAAGAAAGTGTCAGTGCTTGAATCAAAGCAGGACACCCTACAAATCAGTTTCGATCGCTTGGCAAGTATTTTGAATAGGCGGGCAGCAAGATAACCTTCACCTGGAAGGGACAAGCGCAACGTGAAATGTTTTCATTGCAATAAAATGGGTCATTACAAGTCTGAGTGTCCAGATTTGAATCAGGAGGACAAGAAGGTGTCTTTTGCGTGCAGTAACGATGATCAAAACGATGAGTCAAACTGCAATGGGTCGGAGATGTAGGCCGAACTTCGATCCAATGCCGAGAGGGCCAGCCAGTAAGCATGACATGTGAGGACTCAACTGTGACAAATGACCTAGTAACGTCACAACTTGCTTACAACTGTGTGTTTTCTGAACCGAGGGAAAGCCCTCTGGAAGAGAGGGAACATGTTCAACATAATATTGGGGATGAACCGAGGGAAAACCCTCTGGTAGAGATGGAACATCAGCAGAATGTTGAGGATGAACCGAGGGAAAGCCCTCTGGAAGAGATGGCACATGTTCAGCTTATTGTTGGGAATGAACCGAGGGAAAACCCTCTGGTAGAGATGGAACATCAGCAGGAGGTTGAGGATGAACCGAGGGAAAGCCCTCTGGAAGAGAGGGAACATGTTCAACGTAATATTGGGGATGAACCGAGGGAAAGCCCTCTGGAAGAGATGGCACATGTTCAGCTTAGTGTTGGGAATGAACCGAGGGAAAACCCTCTGGTAGAGATGGAACATCAGCAGGAGGTTGAGGATGAACCGAGGGAAAGCCCTCTGGAAGAGAGGGAACATGTTCAACGTAATATTGGGGATGAACCGAGGGAAAGCCCTCTGGAAGAGATGGCACATGTTCAGCTTATTGTTGGGAATGAACCGAGGGAAAACCCTCTGGTAGAGATGGAACATCAGCAGAATGTTGAGGATGAACCGAGGGAAAGCCCTCTGGAAGAGAGGGAACATGTTCAACGTAATATTGGGGATGAACCGAGGGAAAGCCCTCTGGAAGAGATGGAACATGTTCAGCTTATTGTTGGGAATGAACCGAGGGAAAGCCCTCTGGTAGAGATGGAACATCAGCAGGAGGTTGAGGAAAAATTGTGGGTGTCGGAAGCCCTTCTGGAAGAAACTGGGCTCAGAACAGGAGGTGAGGAGGAGACTGACAGGGACTTCGAAAGCATAACAATATGCCAACTGCGATCGAGTTCGATGTTTCAAGTACCCGTCGTGGTCCAAGGGAAGCAACTGAAAGCCATAGTGGATACCACTGCGGAAGTCACAATAATTTCAGATACAGTGTTTAATGAGTTTAAAGATAAACCACCTAAAGTAAAGTCGGTTACACTTAATACTGCGGGACGGCAGATGAAAATGACTGGTTTTGTGATAAGTCCGGTAGATATCAAATTGGGGTCTAACCAGTATACGGAGAGAGTGTATGTGGCCCCCATTGAAGATGATATGCTATTGGGTATAGACTTCCTTCGAAAAAACGGAATCAATATTAATATACAAGAAGCAAAATTGCAAGTTGGTAAAGAAAGCATAGACATGGAATCCGGCTCATCATCAAAGCCATTTCAGATCGCGCGTGTAGCTGTGGAACGAAAAACTATTATTCCTCCAAATTCTGTGAAAATTGTTAAATGTTCAATCAACAAGGTTATGCCAGATTATTTTATTGAACCATCAACGGCTCTGAGAGTAATGATAGCTCGAACCGTACATAGAGAGGGGTCTTGTCCGATGGTATGCATGATGAATATGTCCGATAGGAATATTAAGCTTGGAAAGAACGAATGGGTGGGAGATGCCCATGAAGCGTCACCAATTATGTCAGTTAATGAAGAAGAGTATAAGCACGAGATAGTATCGGAAATTAGTTTGTCCAATGATGATATCTCGGTTCCGGAACATTTACAAGGCCTTTTGGACAGGTCGTCGGATCAGATAGGCGAAGAAGAAGTAAAACAGCTAAGAGGCCTGTTGACAGAATACCAAAACGTCTTTGCCAAAAATGAATATGACCTTGGAAACTTCACGACTATAGAACATAAAATCGACACGGGCTCTGCCAAACCAGTGATACACCGTTTGAGGCGAACGCCGAGCTGTTTTGCATCAGAAGAAGAGACAAACCTCCAAAACATGTTGAAGGCTAAAGTCATACAACCATCCGCGTCAGAGTGGTCATCAGCCCCGGTTTTGATAAGAAAACGAGATGGTAGTGTACGGTGGTGTGTTGACTACCGCGGATTGAATGCGGTGACAATCAAAGACGTATATCCATTGCCATTAGTTGAAGAGTGTATGGACACATCGGCAGACAACATCTGGTTTTCAAGCTGGATGCAAATTCGGCCTACTGGCAAATTAAAGTGGCTGAAGAGGACAGAAGCAAGACAGCATTCACAACCAAACATGGCCTGTTTGAATTTGTTAGGATGGGGTTTGGGTTGTGCAACGCACCGGCAACTTTTGCAAGAGCCATGAGCCTTGTTCTCAGAGGTTTGAACTGGAACACGGTACTGGCTTTTTTGGATGATATTCTTGTTATGGGCACTCCAGCTGGCTTGCGGAACGTCGGTGGTTCTACCCAGGTGCCCGCCCGTGCACGAAAATTGCCCGGAGGGGCACCTGGGGTCTTCCTCCACCAGTAGAAGCTGGAAAGTCGCCATATGACCTTAGCTGTTGGTGCGACTATAAAATCCAATTCAATTCAATTCAATTGTTATGGGCACAACTGTTCAAGATCATCTAAAGAATTTGCGTGACGTGTTGGACCGTTTCAGAAGCTATCAACTAAAGCTGAAACCTAAAAAGTGTGTTTTGTTTCAACAGAAGGTCGAATTCCTAGGTAGATGGGTTGGCGCAAATGGTCTGGAGTTAGGAGCAGAACATGTCCGAGCAGTGAAGGAATGGCCAACCCCGAAAAATACTAAGCAAGTGGAGCAATTTCTTGGACTTGTCAATTATCACCGAGCTTTCATCAAAGATTACGCGAAGCTAGCAGTACCACTTTATGAGTTGACAGGGAAAAGAAAGTACATATGGGGAACAGAGCAAGAGCAAGCTTTACAAGATGTGAAACAGGCACTTGTATCTGCCCCAGTTCTGGCACTGCCCAATAGCAGGGACCCTTTCATTTTAGATACAGATGCTTCCAATTTTGCGATTGGAGCTGAGCTGTTGCAAGTGCAAGAGGGCGTAGAACGAGTTATCTCATATGGAAGTGTGTCACTATCTCCATAACAACGAAGGTACTGCGTAACTAGACGAGAGTTATTAGCAGTGGTAAAGTTCACGAGGCAATACAAACATTACCTGTTGGGCAGATACTTCAAAATTCGAACAGATCACAGCAGTTTGACCTGGCTGATGAATTTTAAGGATCCACAAGGACAGATTGCCAGATGGTTAGAAGAGCTCAGCCAATATTATATGGTGATAGAACACCGATCGGGCCGTAAACATACAAATGCGGATTCACTTTCTCGACGACCGGAAAGCGACTCCTGTGGTCATTATAGGCTAGGGTTGGGCGTTGAGGATCTGCCGTGCAGGGGGTGTTCTTATTGTCGTAAAGCTCACCAGAACTGGGCAGGATTTGTGGACGAGGTGGATGATGTGGTTCCTTTAGCACGTAGACCAGGGATATTATCAGTTTCAAGAGAGGGTTCAGGGGAGCAATTTTTCATCCCGGATCTTTTCAGGGAAGAACCACGTGGTGTTGACATGGGACATGATGATCTAGATGCTAGGAAATCGGGAACAGATACAGACATAGAAGCTGATGTAATATTGGACAAAGAGGAACGTTGGGATAACTGGATAGATGACGCTACCCTGTGGCCATGGGAACCTGGAGGATGCTGGGAAAGAGAAAATGATGGTTATGTATCACATATAGACATAAGGTGCATAGGTAACACAGGAGAGATAGTTCACAGTCCTGGAACGTCGCTACTTGCTGTACATGAAGATAAGGATTCGCCGGAGTTTTTGGGCGAGACAGATGTCAAAGTGGAACAGGAGGAAGACGAGGACTTGACCGTTTTGCGAGAATGGTTACAGTCTGGAAAGGAACCTACGGATTGAGAGCTCTTCTTGTTAAGTCCTGCAGAAAAATATCTCTGGATAAACCGAGATATGTTTCTCTTGAACAATGACCTGATCTGGAAGAGAACTGATCAGAATGTTAATGTGCTAGTCATACCTGAAAAGTTACGGAGGCGTGTTTTACAATGGTGTCATGACATTCCGTCGGCAGGACATCAAGGTATAAGCAGAACAAAAGCCAAAATAGCAGAGAAGTATTTTTGGTATGGAATATCCAGGGATGTCAAGAATTACATTGTGGAATGTCAGGCCTGTAACCAGAATAAGAATCCAAATCGACATGCCAAATGCCCCATGATCAACTATCATGCGGGAGCCCCAATGGAGAGAGTACACTTGGATTTTATGGGACCACTACCGAAAACTCCAAGGCGGAATCAACACATATTGATGATGGTAGATCAATTTACAAAGTGGGTGGAATGTATACCGTTGCAATCCCAAACTGCAGAAGTCACTGCTCAGGGGGACATAAACGAGTTCTTTTCCCGGTTTGGCTATCCGTTCCAGATCTTCACGGACCAGGGTAGGAACTTCGAGAGCAACCTTTTCTCCAGCATCTGCAAGATGCTCCAAATCCACAAGTCTAAAACAACGCCCTATAGACCATCGGCTAATGGACAGGTCGAAAGATTCAACAGAACCTTAATGGACGCTGTGCGTTGTTATATAGGCAATACACAAAACCAGTGGGACAAGTTCTTGCCTCAGTTGGCTGGGACCCTGCGCTCGTCTGTGAACAGGAGCACAGGGTACACACCAAACAAGTTGATGCTTGGAAGAGAGGTGAATCAACCAGCAGTCTTGATGTTCCCACCGTTCATAGCCGAGGCAGAAAAAAACGTAGACGGCTATGTGCAAGAACTGCAACAAGCAATAATGAATGCCCACAAAACGGCTCGAGAGCAGTTGAAAATTAGCCAAAAACAAATGAAGAGGGATTATGACTTAAAAGTTGTGGAGAAGAGCTATAACGAGGGAGATCTTGTGTATGTCCTGGATACAGCCACTTTACCGGGCAAATGCAAGAAACTTTGTAAAAAATGGAAAGGCCCGGCTATTGTCATCAAAAAGTTTTCACCGTATCACTACAGGATTCAACGAAAGAATGCGTTATTCACGGCAAACCATGATCGGCTTAAACTGTGTACCGACAGAGAATTGCCACGTTGGATAATTCAACTCAAAGGAACTGCTATTATACAACAGAGAGGGAAGGATTTACATTGCTTGTGTAATAAGCCGGATAAGGGAGAATTTATGATACAGTGTGATCAATGTGACAAGTGGTTTCATGGACAGTGTGTACATGTGTCCGCTCAAGAGGCACTCTTGATAGACAAGTACAAATGTCCATTATGTAAGATTAACCCGTCCCGTCATTAAGATACACTATGTGATTTCGTCAGTTTACTATTATTGTTGGTTTTCCTTTTTAGATGGAAAGTGGATCAGTGGAGAGCCCCAAACGGAACTGGGCGAAGGAACGCCAGAAGATCTCGTTCGGACAAGTTACAAGGGAAAACATCAAGAATGGGAAACTGATGAATCCCAGAGAGTTGATACAGGGACTGGGATGTGATAACTCGCTAACCAAGGAAGCCTTGTGCAGCTTGATCATTGATCAGTACAGATTGGCTGTGAAAAGGAACAAATGGTTATGGGTTTTGCAGTTGCAGAAGGAGAGCACTATCCTCCTAGAAATATCATGGATAAGAGAGAATCTTCCACATAAGGTGCCCGAGAGAAATATCCGCCAGAGAACGAGACCTGCGGATAAAGATCAATCTTTTTATAGTCCATTGGGGACGGCTTCGGACAATAAGGAAGAGGACCAGAACTTTGAGATCTTGCCCCACAGCTACGTGGAGCGGGATCAACCTCAGGTCGAAGAGGCCAGTGCTCGTGCCAGATCAGGGAGTGCTGGTGCCTCAATCCAGAGGACTCCGACGTTGGCAGCAGAAAGGACCAGCGCTCATGCCACATCAGGGAGTGCTGGGGCCTCAAACCAGAGGACTCCGACGTTGGCAGCAGAAAGGACCAGCGCTCATGCCACATCAGGGAGTGCTGGTGCCTCAATCCAAAGGACGTCTGAAGTAGTAAGGACCAGCGCTCGTGCCACATCAGAGAGTGCTGGGACCTCAACCCAGAGCATTCAGACGTCGGGAGCAGACAGAGCCAGCGCTCATGCAAAGTCAGGCAGTGCAGGGGTACCGACCCAGGGGAACCTTCATTTAAAGAAAGCCTGTGCTCGTGCCAGATCAGGGAGCATCGCTACTTCGAGCCAGAGGGTATCGTCAAGCATAAATCCAACAAGAGGGAGGTATCCCGGATCTTATAAAGGGGATCAGACCAGAAACCAACCTGCGGTCTCTAGGCAATGCCCGATCTGGTCACTTAACCGGCCGGGTATTGTGGGATCTGCAGTCCAGCACCCAGGGTCGTTCAACCCTGTCCAGAGACGGACATCCACCGACGTGTCTTTAAATGTGACTTGCAGAATGGATGGACCTGAGATTAGACGCAAAGTGGTGGAATTGCCAGCTAATTCAAAACCGGGCCGTAGAACAGTCGACACCGCGGCTCTGGGGAATAGGCCAACTCGGGTGCCCGAAGGTGATGGTAATCAGGTAGCAAGGAAACGAGGTACGTCTCCAGAGGTAGAAAGAAAATCCAAGAAACGGAGGCAAACTTGTCCGGTGAATGGGTGTGGTCACGCGACCAACAAAATGAAATGGCACGCATATTATCACTTACCACCTTGTTTCAGGATTTACTCCTCTAAGGACGAGCCCGAGGACATTAACGTCGACCAAGGTAGAATTGCTGGACTGAAGTTCTTGGCACAATGCATCCTGGAAAAGGGAAAAACCTTTAATGACCTGGTGGCCTTTACCAATCAGAACTGGATGGCGGATGATAACACCATCTCCCCTGAGATACTGGCAGCGATGGAGAGACTACAACAGCGGCAGGGGTGGTCAGGTGCTAGAACACTTACTCTGTGCCCGATCAACTCGCCAGCTGTCCTGCTGCATTGGCGCCCATTGATTTTTTTACGGAACCAGCTTAGCGAAGACCAGATCACGTCTTTCCAAGAGGCGGCTGAGGTACCGTCTACATTAAGGGCGGAAATCACAACAGCAGAGCCGGAGGTTATAGAGATACTCGACTCCGAGGAAGAACCGGATACACATCCTGGACCTAGTGCAAAGCTAATGGAGATGGACCCCGCACCAGATATACACTGTACAACTGCAGCCAATCTGGAACCGAGTTCTGAAGTGACCACGGAGGTAAAGACAGAACCAGAGACAGAGGAATTACAGGGATCAGAGTCTCCGGCGATGGAGTTAAGCTGCGCTCCATCCATGACAGGAGATCTGGCCGGATTGCAAGTCACAACAATGGTGAAGATGGAGCCAATCTCAATCGGTGAGGCACAAAAGGAGCAGGTTCTAGAAAAAATGGCTCAAGACGAGCCGGCAGTAGAAGAAGCGTTACCTTTGTCGGAGATGTCTCGAAAGAAAGAACGGACTCCCAAGCAAGGGAAACTACACCAATTGTCATACGCATAGGTGGTGGAAGGGGCAAGACGGGGATCGGACAAACCAACTCCGGTATGTACATCAGTCGATCTGTCCCTGCATCCTGCATTCGACAGTCATTTTCACTGGGATAGGTTGAGCCGTCAAACTGGGAAACCGGGAATGACAGTAGAGGAGTCCATTGACATGTCGGTCGGGATACTTCCATCAAACAAGGTGCGAGTGAGTGGAGGAGTAGTAGTATTCTGCGACCCTGAGTACTACAGTGACATAAAGTTCCCAGAGGACCCAAAATGGAGGATAGCCGTTGGAGTTCACCCGAAGAAAGTTCAGCTCTTGGACGAACAGCGCTGGAGGGATCTTCAACGATTATTGTCAAACCCAAGAGTGGCGGCAGTAGGGGAAGTCGGACTGGATCACACAGTTCCTGAATCAACCTGGGCAGAACAGGAGCAGGCTCTAGAAAAAGTTCTGGGACTTTGTGGATTGGGCCATGTTTTGGTTCTTCACATAAGAGGCAGAAGAGGGTATCCATTGGCAATACAGGCGCACGCCAGATGTCTGGAAATTGTTCGGCATAGGTGCACGATGTTCCAGAGGATTCATCTCCACTGTTTTGTCGGAGGAGTGGATCAACTAACGGCTTGGAGGAAAGCTTTCCCTAACTGTATGTTTCTGTTTACGGGCTTGGTGAAGAGCTTCAACTAACAGCAAAGACAAGCGCTTCGTCAGGTTCCACTGGACAGGCTTCTCATAGAGACGGACTCCCCTTATCTTCCCACAGACAAGTTGCTGAAATCCAACACACCAGCGTTTATTGGAGATGTGGCGATGTGTGTTGCAGAGGTCAAGATGATGCCGATTGCCGTTATCTTGAA
Organism: Cyrtodaria siliqua; assembly: GCA_037043455.1. NCBI lineage: Eukaryota > Metazoa > Mollusca > Bivalvia > Adapedonta > Hiatellidae > Cyrtodaria > Cyrtodaria siliqua. The sequence goes on along the minus strand of JAWPHD010006307.1, from coordinate 13,118 downwards.
AACAACCGAAGACAATGGTAGAGGACTGTACGGACTGAGGGCTGGAAAGTAACCGCCTTATCCAGGACCTACTCATTCAGTGGTCCATGCATGAGAAGCAGTATTGTAGGAGGGCTGGAATAACCGCCTTTATTAAATAATTAATCTCAACTTTTAGAACCTGCTCTATTAATGGCTCTAAGTCGAGAATGGATAAATTAATAACTATGCTTATACAGCAAGTGGAACCTACTCAAATAGTGGTTCTAATGACATTATCCAGGGATATATCAAATTAAGTTAATGCAACATGTAGGGCCTACTACGATAGTGGTCTGCTTGGATATAGCGAATTAATAAACACAGACCTACTTTGACAGTGGTTCTAATTACAGTTTTCTAGGATATGTCAAATTACATGATTCCCAACTTCTAGGACCTAGCACTATTTAAAACAGAAGAATATGCAATTATTTCAAAGATACCTATACTACTGAATGTACTGGAGGATCTACTTGAGCAGTGATCCTCAACTATACTACTGAATGTACTGGAGGATCTACTTGAGCAGTGATCCTCAACTATACTACTAAAGGTATTGGAGGATCTACTTGAGCAGTGGTCCTCAACTATACTACTGAATGTACTGGAGGATCTACTTGATCAGTGATCCTCAACTATACTACTGCATGTACTGGAGGATCTACTTGAGCAGTGATCCTCAACTATACCTTCACAAGGGCGTCTTGAATGCTGTGGAGAGGTGCCCTGTCCTTATAAGACAGGGGGGAGTGTGGTGAAACCTAAGGGTGCCGGAGTTTACACCGGTACCAGTATGACGTCACATTTCCCAGAAACGCTAGAGAGCAGATTGTATACTGACCGCCATAGATTCCAGATATATTGGACCAACTGTGGAGGGCAATCCGCAATCAACGGTAAGTATTTACCTCTAGTGACGCCATCCCTTTCGGAGCTGGACCGGGGATTCGCCATTGGTGAGTAGAAATTACCATAGAAGTAAAACCGAATCACATTTGGATACTACTATATTACTACTACTACTACTACTACTACTACTATTACTACTTCTACTACTATTACTACTACTACTACTACTACTACTACTACTATTACTACTACTACTATTACTACTACTTCTACTACTACTACTACTACTACTACTACTACTACTACTACTACTACTACTACTACCATCACCACCACCACCACTACTAATACTACCTACTACTACCACCACCGCCGCCACCGCCGCCGCCGCCATCACCCCCACCAATAATAATAATAATTACACAAAGACCGATATTCGTGTCCAGTATGTTAACGAAACTAAATTTCGGGCCCGTTGTCTCACTTATTTCTCAGGCTACATGCTCAGTGTTCTGCATTATCATAACTTACGTGCACAACACGACCAGTGAGGTAACGACATGGGGCGAAACGACTTTGGGTCGAATCCATTCTTACTGTTTAAACTGTAACGGTACGTATGCACTGTAGGGTATTTGAGTTTTAGAGTTTGCAGACAGACATATGATGGTTTGTAGACGTGGAAACCCATATTTGGCAAATAGTCGTGGTTTTATAAACTTTTTCTCGATGACACTGTACACTTTACATTTACACAATGAACGTGATTTTCATGTGACACAATCGAGTTTACGACGTGGAAATCTGTATTCGATGCAATCAGGCGGTTAAAACGGCAATATTATATTCCACTCTTTGTTTAATGTGACGTCATCCGGTCCATAAAGTTGCTTATCATATATATACGCATTTTTGGCCCGCAATATGCACAAAATTACCCTACAATAAAGCTCTCGAGAAATGAGCCGTATCAGAAATGCGGTCCGATACGCCAAATTTAGGTCATGTGACCGGGCCGAAAATGCATATTCTCACCTACATTTGACAACCGAGTCATTTAGCTCATGTTACTTGTCTAACGCTCGCGTTACTTGTCCTACAAACCTAATTTCAAATAATTCAACGGGATCAGTGCAGATAGTTAATGAAATATAATATTGCATGGTTTTTAACGCAAATATCATAAAGATTTGTATGCATACATGTTTCAGTCATCTCGAAACCTAGCACACATTTATTTCTCTTTACAATTATGATATTTATCCGGACTTAAACACTTTAATGAAAATGGAGATAAACGAAAATAGTAAATTATGCAAATACTTTGATTTTTAAGAGAAAAGCCAACAATGAGGTTGGGGATGGGTGGGGGAGGGGAGTGTGTGTGTGTGTGTGTGGGGGGGGGGGGGTGGTATAGTGGGTGGAGGGGAGGGAGGGGAGAGAATACGTATTGGTAACTGTAAATCCCAGTTAGACATACAATTGAATGAGGTAATGGTGGTATTCAGTTTTGTTCCAGTTGACGAGGCCCTCCCAATACAGCTTTTGTATGAAACCAATTAAAAAGTAAAAGCAGCTGTTTCATTAGCTTGTGTTTTCCTTCTAAAAACAATGAATTATCGAGCAAGTTTTGTGTTTAGTACAGCTCACTTGTTAATCTGCTTTTTTTGTCTCTTCGTAATGTATCATATACTACTATTCCATAGATACTGGTCAAAATACTAATAATGCTTTTCAAAAGAAATCTTTACTCGGGCCTCAGTTTATATATCTCATCGGTCAAGTAGGACTATAGCATTGAATTGAATGTTGTTTAACGGCTCATCAACACGGTATATGTTATTTAGAGCCGCCCCAGAGAGAGGGGAAGGATACATAGGAATCTGGGAACCGTGCCCTAATCTTATTATCGAATAGATTCCTATGGTTCTTTAACGTGCTCGGAGGATAGACCGATACACGGGACCGCCCGGTTAACATCCCCATCCGACGGACGAGGCTAAGAGAAAGTGTCTTGCCCAAGAACACACCGACAAAACTCAGTGTAGGACTTTAGAAGTAAATAAGCAAGATTTCCATGCATTTTCAATCATCATTTAGCGTTAAGAAATAGGTCCTTAATTAACTAGTTAATTAAATAATTAATTAAGGACACAATTCCTTCAGTAACGCACGCACATACGCAATAAATCACTGGCTTCTTTAATTGACCATGGTCAACACAATTTAAGTAGCAAGTGTGAGGTCCTAGCGACTCATTCTATGTTGTATCACCATAACAGCTGTAGCAACCGTGAAACTGATCCGAAAATAGACAACTCGGTGTCAGCTCTAAACAAAAGAAATCAATGTCACAGTTAAAATTTAGGGTGCTTTTAAATACATTAGAGCGACCCTGAGACATGTGTAATACTATTAAATAAAAACGTTTTTGAAGGAGGGGTTGGGGGCTGGCGGGTTGTTTCGGGGCGGCGGTGAGGGTGGGGTGGGGGAGAGGGGCAATAAGCTGTAGCACACCCATTGCAACACAGGAAGTGTCGGCCTGGGGTAGTCGCATAATGGCGGTAGATAAATAATTATCATTTCTTTTTGTAAAAAAAGGCATTTTCACTAAATTAAAGTGCTATTTTTGGTTATATCACATTGTTGATCTATCTGTTACATCTTTCAAGCATTGTCATGCTAAAATTGTGAGTTTTTAAGAAAAAATCTTATATGGAAATGAGTTTATGAACACAATATTTTGGCATCTCAGTGTTTATGCTTTTAAAGGGAGCATTCATTCATGGGACAAGTTCTTTCTTACAAGATAAGAATGTTTAATTCACACACAACTCAATGCAACAATCAATGAGCGTGTTACACCATAACCTTTTTTTTTCTCAAATGTATTATTTCTTGTTTAAAGCTGGTGTGTTCAGAGTGACGAGTTAAGGGGTGGCGCATTTTTTTTCCTGTAAATATCAAACAATGTATACGTAAGTATTAATTACATAAATAATTTGAATTTTCGCTTAAAAAATTAATTGCGCAAATCAAGTCGCGTGCTAAAACTATAAATATTATTCTTCACGAAATTTGAGTCTTAAATTTTAAAAATCTCAGGATCTGAATACTGAGGCCTTCCCATGGGGTCAATGTTCTCTTTTCATTGAAAATATGACCCAATGTTACCTTGTTCCCCAAAAATATTTTGCAATGTTCCCCAAAAATATTGTTTCAATGTTCCCTTGTTTCCCAAAAAATATTACCATTGTTCACTTGTGTCCTAAACGTATTTACAAATGATCCCGAAAATTAAGTCTAATTAACAAACCATTTGGCCTACAACAATTAATAGTTGCATCTTAGACAACCGTTTTTAAGCACATGAACTTTAGTGATCTACCTTTTTACCGTTTTCACATAGATTTGTTCTGAACATGTATTTATCATATTTTCTCATCAATGTTAATAAGTACTCAGCACAACAGTAATTTGAAAGATTTACATATTGTATCTTACTCGCAGAAGAAGAGACTAACGGAAGATTTTTTCTACTAAGATGACTAAAATCATAGTAGAAAAAATCTTCCGTTAGTCTCTTCTTCTGTCTTCTTGTTGACTTTCTGATGGTATTTTCATCAACCTCCTCTCTTGCCTCTGCTAAAGCAACTGTTTCAATGACACTGCTGATATGGGATCGAATCATAATGAACTCATCCTCTTCTAGCTCAATTTGATTTTTGTGTACAACACATTTTTTCAAACTTTCATTTATATATTTCATACAAGCGGCCACTTCATCGTTTTCCATAAAATACAACGGATTGAATGGGTCTCGAGAGTATCTTATGCCTTTTGCCTATTTCATACCCAAGGTAACACTTTCTTTGAGCATAATGATGCCTACTCTGTTCAATATATTCAGACATATTAAGTCACATGCATCAGACACAACCCCAGGTAATTGTTGCGCTTGAATTTATTTGTACTTCTCCGACTTACTGAAGTGAACTGGTTTACTAAAGCATACAAATTAATTGGCAGATTTCCTGGATTGTATTTCACACTCATACTTTCCATCGTTATTTTGTGGAACTCCTTGACCATATGTTGCTCTCCAGTCTCTCATCTCTTGTTTCTGCTCTTTGATCAGATGCACATATTTAGGAGCGTACATTATGGGCAGATCTACATACTTGACCTCGGATATCAATTTGGAGTAATATGACTTCGAACTTGTGAAGTAGCAGAATTTTGTTTTGCACCTTTAAATGCTCCTTAATTGCTCTACATAATATATAGTCAAACTCAAGCTGCATTGGCATGTCTGAAGACCCAGCTCTCATCTCTGAAAATAAATTGTCTTCTACTAATGTTAACAAACACTTCATTCTGAAGATTTCCAACAGTCTATGTGATACGCTGGCAAGGGAAATGATGTCACACAACGATTCTAAAATAATACGTTTTCCGTCATCAATTACAACAGATGATACAGTTCCCTGAAGACCTTGCGTTGACGCTGTCGTTTCAAGGCATGTTTTCACATTGTCAACGCACTGACAGTCAACGTCATATACCTCCTGCAATCTTCCAATAGCTGTATCTAGACTAATATACAAAGGTTTTTGTTTCTCTGAGTGGAGATCAAAAGTCAAGCTAAACTTTCGGAGATAACAAGTTCACTAACACCGCTTATCATTCTGAGGGCACCAGTAGCAGTATCGACAACGAACAGTGTTTTTCTATCTGCACATAGTCCTGCAGATTGGGAATATTGGGCATCCTTTCCATCTCTTTCTGGCCTCTCCCATTTTCAATATAGTGGCTGCATTATGTTGTTGTAGGATTGAGCAACCTAAATAAATAGTCATCTGCGTCCCTTAATACTAATCTGTCTTGTAAAACCGCCAAACTGTGTACCCTGACACATTCGTTTCCATTTGATATAACCGGTTCTACTGTTTCACATTCCCAGTTGACTTTAAAACTAGATATTACATTTTTATTTCCTGTAAACTCATGTTTCCCAGTTCCCTAAAATATGCCAATGTTCCATTATTCCCTGAAAATAACAGACACTCTTCCCTTGTTCCCCAAAAATCAATGGCAATGTTCCCTTGTTCCAAAAAAACCTGGGAGACCCTCAATATTTTATCACTTAAACTTTTTGCTTTAAATAATATATTTAGTGAAGCAAATGATAGTGGCATAGTCATCAGCATTGGTTGCCTAACAACACAACCCTGTGCCATATCATTTAAATACACTGTAAATACACTGAACAGTACTGCAGGGTTACATGCTCGATTTTCTGAATTATAACCAACGGTAACGACACGACCAATTATAACCAACGGTTACGACACGACCAGTGACGAAACGACAAGGTATGAAACTACTTCGGGGCGAATCCATAGTTACTGTTTACACTGCAACGGCATATATGCTCGTTATGTATTTGGTCTCGCGTTAATCACCTGAATAGAAATTCCAGGTGAGAGGAAGTGTAGCAAACGGTAAAACATAAAGCTTGTTAAAAAAAACATAATGGTCATATACCACTATTGCATTTCCCATAGGCCTCCCGTATAGCCTTTTGGCCTACAACCCATATTCTTATATCAGAACGGATGATAACACCTAACTATTTTTAAAGAACTATCTTAGAGACACTCAAAAATGACCAGCAAATTGGGAGTATTGTAATACTCTCAGCCTCTAATATTGCATTGAATGAGGGCTTCACCAGAATGGCAGTAAAGAAATTTTACTTTTTTCAAATATGCTCTCAGTACAATTGTACCTCTCAGTACAATTGTACCCATAAAGATAGCAAATTTCAACCAGTCAGAAGCCCCACATCAACAGTGGTATGTGACCTAGTGCTGTATTAACAGTGACACGGTGAATGTGTTAGTTCGTATATATTAACAGTGACACGGTGAAGGTGTTAGTTCATTTAAGGTATTTTATAAAGGTATTTATTCCATAACTTCTATATTTATGATAAATTGATAATCCAGGGTTTTGGAGGTTACATGACTGTATTGATGTGTTTGACGTATTTTTAAAAAAAATATAATCGTACACGTGTAATCCATTAAACTCGGCATTCCGTCGCATCATATGCTGTCGCTTTGGCAACTCGTCGCAACAATGTTGAATATATTACAAGAGAACTTGGTCGTTAAATAGTGACACCAAACAAGGATTTGTTTATTTGTAATATATCAACCATTTGCACTCGGACTTTATTTCAAATGTTCTAGATAATTCTTTACAGTAAGTAGATTTTCTTATTTATCTATTCGTACTAGACCTGTACAACTAACTACGGTAACGATTACGGTAAGGATTACGATAAGGAATACCGACTAAAACAGAGGGGTTTTCTCAACAGGCAATGCGCCTTGAATGCTCGACCAAGCGTTTGGGCGTCACTATATATAGGCCAATGGAATTTATTATTGACACTACATGAACTGGGTGGTCTGCCACTACTACAAAAATATATAGTCTAAAATGTGCTGAAAATAACGTACACTACCATTCAACCAAACAGCCAAGCATCATTATTTTGGAATGTATTACACTAGTTGGCATACATGATATGATGAGATGGTTTACAGAGCAATATATCATTTTTACAAACGATCAGTTATTCGCCATGCTTCCTTTTCTAAGCCTCACCTAATATCAGAGTATGAGAGTGGACCGTTGAAAAAAACATAGCCATCGTTAAAATAATGCATGAACAAACACTCACCTTTCATAATTATAAATTTCTCTATAACGTCCTAAAGACACGGCTCGGAGACAATATTTTGGAATTAATGGAAGAGATACATCATACGCTACATTTACAACATTTAAAACATAGCAAACAAATATTTAAACAGTACTTAAATCGTCAAAAATGTATACCGCTTAAGTAAATTGGGTGTGTTTGTGTAAATAGAAGAACCGGTTTATCGTGCAGGAACACAACCTTTACACGGGCTTATTGTCATATACCGTACTACATATAAAACGTACAACCAACATGCGAAATGAATTTGAGGGAAGTTTAATTCGATTTTTTTTAAAAATAATTTCTTCTGCTTTGAACAATAGACACAAATACTGTGTCTAGTTATGCTAAATACAGGTTACGTATTCGCACATTGTATAGAGTGGATAAAAGGTGTAGAAATCTGATCAGTGTCAATTTTGCCGAAAATGTCATTTTATCACGTGACCATGTCTGATCGATATTCCTACGCCATAGGGCTGGCGTTCCTACTGCTAATCTATGAAGTATTGAATTGAATTGAATTTTATAGTCGCACCAACAGCTAAGGTCATATGGCGACTTTCCAACTTCCACTGGTGGAGGAAGACCCCAGGCGCCCCTCCGGGCAATTTTCGTGCACGGGCGGGCACCTGGGTAGACCCACCGACGTTCCGCAAGCCGTATGGAATCTAGGAAGTAAACAGACGACAGTTATACTTAAAGGGACACACGGCAATCTTATTTTTATCAAACATCGTGTGTGTGTGTGTGTGTGTGTGTGTTTGTGTGTGTACTTCTAAGTTTTATAGTCCTTCCGCCAACGAACACGACAAGAGATTCCCTGAAGCGATGGGCACAATAGAGTCTGGACTGTTCTAGATGAGTGTGTTGGTTGATCTGGTGCTGCTGTGTTGCTGTGTAGTCGTCTCTGTTGATCATATGTTGGTAATTGTCGCTTTCGCTCTGTGGTTTTCGTTGTGGCGGTGAGGTGGGGGATCTGGACGACGTCTAGGTGGTGCTGTCTACATCCGCTACTGGAAACGATCCCCTTTAGGGCCACACCCATCACAGTATCACCCCTGCGCCGCAAAAACCACCCGATGGCCATCTTCCGTCTTCGGTTTTCAGTCTTCTATCCTCGGCGTCGATCCGCTGTGGCGGTGTAGCTCTCGGCTCCGGACTTCTGACTTCAAACGTCAAACTCCGGTGTGGCCATCAGATGATGTGTGCTGTGACGGGACGCAGGAGACATCCTCACTCTCGGTCAAATGACACTCAAGCTACTACACCGTACTAATACCAGTATTGACCACAATACGCGAATAAAGTGCTCATACCAGTAATGGCGTATAGGGCTGGCAAGGCGACCCCTATACAAACATCATGAGTGTCATCAGTGCCCACACAGCGACGTGCACGCGTTGAAGATAGCAGGTGGTCAAACATCAATATTGGCTTCTCTTTTTATTTATCAAGTAACATTTTGACTTTAAACCGGCTTGCATATCATTAAATAAAATTTAGAATTTTTACTTTTCTTAGCTATTTTACCAAATGTTGAATTATATTATTGGTGCAATATTATCAAAATTCAGTAATATGCAAAAACAATTTGGTTTATACTATTCTTATAATTATTATTAATGATTGAACTAATGCATGTTGTGTATAAAAACTAATGGGACACCACGAGTTTTTGAAAAATCAAGATTGCCAGGTGTCCCTTTAAATGCTTTAAACTATTGAATAGGCAGACGTTATATGATATATCAGAGTAGATCGTTCGTTGATAACACTTGAATCACTGTCTTTACAATGAAACGGGTGCATACGTATGCAGGTATAGGTAACACTATATAATCACTGTGTTTGCAATGAAACGGGTGCATACGTATACAGGTATAGGTAACATTGAATTTGTAGACTGCCTTCGGAAAATAAGACCTATGAAGCGGAGCATTGTGTTGTAAAATTCTAATTTGTTTATTAATTAAATAACATATATACTTCCGGTGACGGATACGTAGCATTGCCTTGGTTTTCCCGTGGAAAACAAACTATATATATATATATATATACAGCACATCCCGAGCGCAGGTGAGTATTTCTAATTTTTATTTCGCTAATACACGGCTGGTAATCAGTGGAGCTACCTCCATTTGTATGCAGAAGTGTTCCATAGCCACTTCCAAGGTAGTTTAAAGGAAAAAAAGGTGGATATACTTGCTATTTCTTCGTTAAATCTTTTTATTTGCCTTGATATGAAAAATCCGGGAATGCAGTTCCGTGTGGTTATGTTTAAATTCACACACGGCGCAATTGTTTTCTCGAAAGATGCCTAATTTGACGCGAGGGACCTTTAACCCTTTCGAACGTGGCAGTTGTTTCTCAACCTGATCGTCGGCACGGACGTTTTTACCCATTTGTTTGCCTATTTACGTTAATCAACCTGTAGGTGTCCGTATATTGTCTGTTGACAAGATATTAACACGGAGAACGTTCATGGGGGAGAACTACGCGATTTCTTAAAAGAGATAGTTCCAATGCCACATAGATAGTTCCAGTGCTTTGGAGATAACAATAATGACAAGGATGTCATTGTTTTATCACTGTATATTTGTTGTTTTAAACACTTTTTACATACCAACATCATTGTTGCATCAACTATGTACTGGTTTCGTATATGACGTCATCACATTCATGCAAATATGTCTGTTGTTGACAGATTTTAGCCGGATTAACAAATATATCTGTCTGTCTGTCTGTATGTATGTATGTTCGTCTAATCGTTTTGACATTTTTGTTGAAGTTTTTGGTTAATTTATATTTTGCTCATTTCCCAAAAAATCGTTATCCCAAAGCTTTGAAACTTGGCACACATGTTCCTTATTATTACAAAATGGTATATGACAAGATCTGTATTTTGTCTGAATAATCTCTTTTTTTTAAATTAGATTTTTCAGTTAAAATGTTGAATGTACAAGCATATTCCAAACAACATTTGACCAAAACCTTTTAAACTTGGCATACGTATTTATCATCATTACACAACCATATGTGACAAACACCATAACTCTTTCATGCATTCTAACAGAATTATTCTTTATTTATTAAATTCATTTTAACTGAAAATCTAATAAATGAGAAAAGAAATTTTAAGTATAAAAGGCCGGATAATTTTGGTAAAATTCAATAGGGTATGAATGATTTTGGTACGTAAATAGTGTTTTAAACAAGAACGTGATGCGCAGATATAAAAATTGACATCCTGAAGTTGTTATTGGTGCTACATGTATCGCCATAGCAATGGAACTATCTCTCTGACATTGGAGCTGTCTTTTTTAGGAAATCGCGTATTTCTCCCCGTAAAACGTTCTCCGTGTTATTATTTTGTCAACAGGCAATATACGGACACCTACTGGTTGATATTTGATGTGTTCATGTCAATATGTAGCGTAAATAAGCCAAGATATGGGGAAAACGTCGGTGGCGACGATCAGGTTGAGAAAAACAGCAGAGTTCGAAAGGGCTAAAAGTCCCTGACGTCAAATTAGACATCTTTCGAGAAGATTTACGGGTCGCGTGCGATGCTTAAACATAACCACACGAAACTGCATTCCCATTTTGCATATCAATACAAACAAACTATTTAACGAAGAAATAGCAAGTATATCCACATTGTTTGCCTTTATTTTTTGGCGTTGGAACTCCCTCGGAAGTGGCGATGGAGCACTTTTGCGTTCACCTCAAAACGGAGGTAGCTCCACTGATAACCAGCCGTGTAATATATACAGCTTTGTAATTCGAAAGTAACAGCCTTTATACACGATTCTGTAGTAGCTTGTAACTCTGTAATTGAATAGCATATGTGCATTTCAACTTTATATCGTTAGATAAGTATTTACCGTCTATACACATTAAACAAACACCGTATCTATCTATCTATTCATACTGCAACACCCACTTTCGAAGATTATGTGCAGGTATAAATCTGAATTTCAAATAAAATTGTCCCAACTTCACGGCTCAATACTTTTATTCATTACTATTATATGTATAGCGACAAAACATTCACAAGCCTCAATAGACCTGTACTGTACGTCGGTAATCAATGGCAAATTTACCATAAAGCACTAACGCGATTCGTGGATTACGCCATTTACTACCGACGTTTAAAACCGCGTAAACGCCGAAAAAATGCGTAACAATTCTTTAATAAATCATGTATTACATACATTGTAAAAGACAAAACTAACCTTCAATAGTGGCGGCCTCATCCAGTTAGCTGATCAATTTGATTGTTCTAGTGTGCATTCAAGGCGATAAGCGCAGGCGATAATCGCACGCGCTGCACGATCTTTCAGTTTTTCAAAACCCCACAGGGTTTTGTATTCAGTAGAGCCAGATGTTGAAATAAAAGGTAGTACAATTTGAGTTTTCAGTACTACCATAGGTTTAAACATTTATTGTTGCAAAATAATCAATAGTTAGGAATATGTAAATTATTTATTTGCACTATTCAAATGTGTAAAAAGTCAAAAAACAACAACAACAAAAAAAACAGTATGCCGTGACTTAAAAAAAAGAACAAAATTGCCATTTGACTCTTTAAATGTATCCTGGTGCGCAACCTAGAATAGCACAAATTGCTGTCCCGCAATGAATATTCTTGTAAAAAATGGGTAGTTTTAGTTTCGCTCATTATATTTAGAACATCTTAAATAGGAAATATCAATATTTGTCCACACCACAAAAAACACATTAAGAATTGACACTTCTCACTTGACAATTCGAGCTCCCATTGGGATTCGCACCCGCAGGAGTGAGAGGCGAGACAATTTGAGACGCAGCGTCTTTACTATCCCGGATACTGCGGCAATTTTAGGGTAAGACATAGGGGATAAAAGTGCATTTATCATGTACTAAGGCGGATTCAGGGATAAGGCAGACCCAGCACCCCGACCCCCTAAAATCCCACAAGTATAACATCCATGCCGGATTACCTGGGGCGCGTGTCATTCCTACTGTTAGTTATCATGGATTTAACAGAATTCACTAAACGTCATGTAGAAAAACATTTTCTTTCGAAAGAGCCTTCGCTGCCCCCGCCTCCGCCCCTCCCACACACAAATGTTCAAACCAAAATCTTGGATCTCCATCTGATATGTACCCTCCTCTCAAAACGTCTTTAGTGATCACTTATTCAGGCAAGCCCCTTTAAAACTCCAGCCGAGTCTGGGTGGTTGTATCGAAGACTGTGTTGAGAAAAAATAGTCTGAAAGGTCGATGCATATGACGTATGTATAATTATATTGACAGAAATGAAATAGAAATAATATGTATGTTTTAATTTGATTTTTGTATTTGATTTTTTCTTCACAAACCCCTCCGAGTCTACTAAAATCCAGGTTGTTATACAACTTTGAGATCAGCCCCCAACATTTTCTCGTGCTTAGAATTTAGTCTGAAGTCATAGTCGTTATCGTAG